>CALNHX010009440.1:0-49885 GCA_940337035.1 Agriotes lineatus
CCTCGTGCAGTAAAAATTCAGGGGTAGCCTAAATATTCAAGCTGACCTAACAATATATTTGTACCAATACACTCCTTTCTCTTCTCAATATGGTTCTCGCCAATAAAATCGTATACACCAATTTTTCCTCAATGTAAACTCAACTTTTAGAATAATACTATACTAACATGTGCATTTAAATTAACTGTCACATTTTTTGCTGTCATCGCACGTCGAAAATCAGTTATTTAGATACATGCCCTGTTATTTGAAGTATTTCGAAAAAGAAAGAACCGTCGATAGCTTCACGAGAGGAATGCCAATGAGAGAAATTGTCACTTAGTGTAATATAAGTAGAAATACAAATCGAGCTCTTTGGATTAGTACTTAGCACGTCTGCTTAGCATTCGAGGGGTCGCGTGTTCGATTCCTGTGGCCGTCAGCTCTGATTCAGGCCTTTAAATGGTTTTCCTGAGTCAATAGTTATCTTCTCTAAGGCGAATGCCTGGGAAGTACTTCTCCACCTTTCCTGTCCGCTCTTCCATTCTCCACTCCTCATTTGTCTGGCCCAAACCTGAAATTCCCGCCCCAGTTAGGGTAATTAAAATTACTTTTGTACCTTTACCTACCTTTACCTCTCCTGAATATATCAGAAATTTTGCTATCTTTGATGGCAGACAGAATGCAAGTTGTAATTGAAAATTGTGGTGACATTACAAAATAATAATTTCATTTTTATTATTATACATCCCCTGTTTGTTTATTTAATTATTAATATTATAGCTATGTAGTTTTGGATTAGTAATTTGCATAAGATCTATTTATCTCGATTCGATTTGATTGGCGACAACTGTACTCTATGGCAATTTTTTTAAATAGTTTATGTGTTTTGTTGTTGATCGCCGTGTCGATTATCGTTAGCTTTCAAAGTTTTTATACTCTTCCAGCAATGTAACTTAAATGTTAGTAGTCCTTGGCAAACCTGAGTGCATACAGGTGTGTCTAATCGGTGTCTCCACCTCTTCGCATCTTTTTGATAAATTTGATACATGGCAGCTGAGTAAACATTAATTTATGCCTAAGCCATTGAAGAGATGTTAATGAAGATGCTTTCATAATTTCTAAATAGCCAGTTCTTTCCTTCTCGTTCATCCTTCCCGTTTTTTAAAATAGTTGTTCAATTGGAAATAAAAGGCATGGCATAATACCATCCAGCGTTTTACAACTAATTTTGAAATTCTTCAATTTACTTACCAACTTTCTCCCATAATTGCACAATGCAGTTCTGTTCGTATTATTAGTTGAAGTTTCGCATCATGGCAATGGAAGCTACTGCATTTCCACAAATCCACCTAAATACGACGTAACAAAACGAGAGCTTTGTTTTGAATTGCATACCAACGTTATTTCTACTAACGAGTCGTCCCTCTTCATTTTAGGATTTAGAGACATTCGATTTAGAAGACTTCAAATACAATTCCGTCAACATAACGTCCTTTCGTATAGTGGATCAAGACAACCCGAAAGTCAAAGAAACGCTGGACATCATGGAAAAGTTTCAACCCATCGGCCACGCCATTCTAAACAGAAGTGGCATCATACAGGTGAGTGTTCTTACTAGCTTAACTACTTCAATTTATGGAGGATAGTACGATAATAATTTTAACATCCTGTCACTATTGGGCTGTTGTATGCCTCACGTCTGAATTACTGTTGAATAACAAATAAATCACCGTAATTGATAGCCAATCAGTAGTGACGTGTCTTGACAGCTATGTACAAGTCGCATCATACGCTGGCTCATTATGAGATAGATAGTCAGAAAGTATTTTTTGTAGATTATCCAAGACCCTGGGACCAAAGAAGCTGAATTATGGCAAAAATTATATTAAAATTGAATGCGCACCTGTATGCATCAAGGATTTACTTCGGAAGAATTTTGGTTATTTTATAAGCTTAAGTAGCGACGTTGTGAATTCCAGATACACAGAGCTCATTTATAAATGCCCTGCAGCCACGCGTAAATGTAAACACAATGTAGACACGAAACAAATAAAAGGGCGATGTAATCTCTCCAAAGCTATTTGTCTTGGCCCTGGTAGATATCTTTAAATAAACTAGCTGGGAACGGAGAGATGCACGATCTTAACGACTTAAGGTTTTCCGAATAGCATTGCTCTAATCTCGAATAATCTAAAATTCTGCGTTAGGTTGTGTGTCAAAACCGCAACAGGCTAGAAGTTTGAGGCAACTAGAGCACACTAAGTGGAGAGTTAAGTATTGAATAAAAAACTTCCAGGTGGTACCGTTCTTTATCCAGGATTTGTTGTTTACGTTTCGCCAGGAGTAATCGAAGAACCAATGTTATCGTCTTTTATTTCTTTATAAATATATGTCGTCTCACTTACCTCAAGATAGCCGAGCTAGCATTTATAGTTCTTGTTGACAAAAACAATACCAATTCTTACATAACCTTTTTAAAAAATCGCCAAAAGCCAAACTTGCAGTCAAATCTTAAACAGACAAGGTACCACTTGGAAGCTCCTCGTCATTTAATCAAAGCCGTGAAGGCATATATTTGAAGATTAACTTATAGAAATTTTTTAAAAAGTGAAATCTGACACATTGGAAAATTAGAGCAGGGTTAAAAGACAACACCTAGATCACATATCTGTTTTTCTCTTCCTCTCCCTAACCATATCCTTTTCACCAAATTTTACTTGTTATGCCAAGATGTGACATAATTTCCTGGTAATCACTATTTCTCTTTGGGGATCTTATCTTTCACCTTCGATGCAATTCTAATACACTTACTTATAATTAAATGTTCAAAGTAGTGCCTCTGTCTGTTTTTCATTATAGTATCTATGATGCTCGCATAAGGGATGCCGATATAAGCCCTATAGGTTACAAGAAAATGTAGATACTGGTGGAATGTTGTGGATAAAATAGAAATACAGGAACCTTTAGATATAATTTCAAATAGTAAATTAATTTCATTGTTTTCTTCCCGAAGTAGATTGTTATTTAGTACCCTTTTACGCTCATAAACTAGAATTCCTTACTTGCCCATATAAACGACAGCTGTAGGAGGCACATGCATTAGGACAAAAGTTTCCTAATACAACCTAGGAAGCAACAAGCAATGAGATTAGAAGTATGAAAACTGTAACACGGCTTTTTACCTAGCCGCTACACTCCACTATACTGTTACTTTACAATGCCCTGGGTCGCTAGCTTATTTGGTCGGTGAGGTATGAGAGTCTATTAGTATCGTCAGTGCAGCTAAGGGCAAGCTAATATTATTTGTGGTAGCTCGTTGGCACCTGGAATGTTGTACTTGCACATGGAAACACTACCAGCAATAAAACCCAACAGCTTACATGAACAGCATATAATCTGTAAGAAAAACACAGACACAAGAAAATACATATAAAAAATACAGAATAAAACTGTTGAGCGCTACATATATGTAAATGCCTTAAATATATCTTTAAAGTTCAGTTATCAACGCAAAGTCAAAGGACACGAGCGCGAGATGTACTGCAATTCAGCGCACCAATAAACTCGCGCGAAGTTGTCTATTCTTAAAAGGAGCACGTGCCAGGATACCAGAATTACGAGATAGCGTGGGCACGTTCAAATGACGTAACCGCGAGGCTCTGCACGCAGGGAATCTCCCGTGCTCTCGAACAGCGTGGCGATGGCTCCAGATGTCGCAATAATATTTCACCTTGCACGGTGATTATGGCTAGCAACTAACCTGACTTTTGGGGTCTTCCAAATGTTCTAGAAGTATCGCAAGAAAGGCGCTCCTTCTATGGCATCGCAGCGATAGTTGCCTTCTAACAGCGGCTGCAGCCTGTGGTACTGATGCGACAGGACGCTGGGTTTCCTCTTACGATGCACAATGTGACTGTGGACAATCATGCAAGCCACGTCATACTACACTGAGCACTTTTTAGGGCTGTATTAGCTCTCGTCGCACTTCTGTTAACTCGTAAGTACGAGCAGTTTGCTTACTTACGACCCGCACCCTTTACTAACTTAGGTGCGAATAAATCTCCCGAGGGGCCCACGGTATTGTTGTAATTCGGCTTATCCTCAGCTACCCAAACTGTGCTGCTGTATAGCTAAATTTCCTCACGTTCACACTCGCGATATCGCGTCCATATGTTTATGATACGTGGCCACTTCTGCATAGTTTCTGCTTATACTACGCCCTTACTTATTTAAGGCATAATAAAATATACGGCTAAGCTTTATTACTAACATTGTATATAACAAAAAGGTACTAAATAGATAAATGCAGGTGGCACGAAATGGCCCGTTACAAAGCCAAGGGACAAAAACAACTAGTCAGCACGATCATCATTCACCTTTACCATATAATGGTAACAAAACTGAGAGAAGAGTTATTTAATATCAATTTTACATTAGCATGTGTTATGATTTGGCATAAAATAAAAAGTTAAGAGAGCTGTGCTCACACCAGGATAAGCAATCATTCAGAGTAGAGCAATAAGACAAAGTAGAAGAAGCCTTGGTTTAATTTTCTGAAGAAGAACGTTTGGTGGTAAGCAATATCTTCTTAGGCTACCAACAAAAAGGTCTCTTATGTGGTAACAACCAGCAGATTATATAGCAAAAGACACACTTTCGAACTAGTTCTCAAGATACTTTCAAGAAGAGCAAAATGAAAATTAGTGCAATAAAAAAGAGACAATTAAAATTCAGAAAATATATATTCTATAGACAAAGAAATCCTCACTGTTGCGTACCTGAAACACAAAAAAACACAAAGCTTAGAAAAACTATACAAATTACATTTGACAAACTTATAGGCAGGACTCGCTCAACACATCGTGGAAAATTTAAAGCAACACCAAATAGTCGATCTCGGGAAGCACTCGGAACTAACACAACAATCTAACATTTTTTAGAAGAGACCGATGACTTGAGAAAATAGACCATATCAAGCGAATAACTAATTGTTCGAGCCAACACTAAGCGCCAAGATTCAGAAACATTACGAAAAAGATACAAGTAATGGTAAGTAAAGATAATATAAAAGGTAATTTAGGATATCATTAATATCTAGCTAAAGACAAACGCAAAGAAAACCAAGTACATGGTAATCAACAACACCCCGGTAGACTAACAGTCAATGAATAATTCATCAATGACGTTTGTCTAAATTGGTTACACTGTCACTGAGAAACAAGAAGAAAATTAGAGCAGATTAATACTCAATTTTAAATAGATTTGTTTGTTTTTAGATTATAATAAAATTACATGGGCAAATTCGAAGACCGAATAGCCGCAGTGAAGATGACTGAATTTTGATAAAAAATATTAAGCCAATTAAAACTGCTAAGAGCGCCAATTGGTCTTTTAATGAAACAAATGTGTCCACATAGAAGCTAAAACTCGTATACTCGAAAAGAAAGTAGTCGATGGCAAGATAATATCAAAGGAAGTAACTTAATGGCCAGCTCCAGAGGGTTGCAGTAAAAAATAACAAAATTGCTGTATAGTAACAAATATTATATAATAGCCAGCAATAATATACCTTAATACAGGCGTCTGTAGCCGGTTTAAAACCTCCAGTACGCAAGGTGCACCCAATAAACGCATGACATAGTAGTGCTAATACAAATATCACAGCTTCTCTAACATAAACTGAATCATAAACACAAAAAACCGATGGGTGTATAAATGCAATTGCAATTATTTTAAACGGACAAACTAGATTGCTAAAAATTACAAAATGTGAAGCTTTGAGTGTGCCCATCAAAGACATTGGCATACCGTAAAAATCAAAGTAAGAAAGCAAAACAAAGTTACACACTTACTTGAGCAAAAGTGAGGTTTAAGCAAATCTGAAGGACTTCAATCGAAGACGCTGGCACTCGGCAAAACAATGTGATCCCAATTAAAAGACGTAAAACTTCACACGGTAATTAAAGAATTGACCCCCATAATTGGAAGCACTTAACAAAATTCATAAATTACGCTACGTGCACAATCAAACAGCTGCCCCTTGACGGATCCTTGGGCCTGGCAGCAACAAACGTCCGCATACCAAGAAAAGGCTATAAAACCACGCACCAAGAGGAGGGCTCAGGCAGTAAAATTGGTCAGTTTTGCAATTTATTGGAGCAGCAGCGGTACGGTAGCAGGAGCAGCGAAACAAGTAAAAGGCTCCAAGAGACTTACCCCAAATATGGGCCAACTCAACACTAAATTCCAGAAAACTAGCTCTTTAACCTAATCTGTCATCATAACGAAAGAGAAGGTACTCCGAAACGGCGCTTCTAACAAAAATCGCCAAGTCGCTAAAGCACGTGGCCCAAAGCGGGAAACACACGATGGGTTCCTAGTAGGCTCATTTTATTATAAAACTATTATTGCATATATTTGGTGCTGGAACTATAAATAGAAAAAGAAACAGGTCTCTATCGAAGAAATTTCTATTAAAAAAGAGTAAATTTCTTGCTTACCCTTGCAAACGTTACAACAAATACTCAGGGATCTCTAAACAATAGAAATCGCTAGGTTCTAGATTACTTGAGTTGGAGCTTTCATGGGCACTGGTCCCGCTGCTTGCACTCGAGGTCACAGTGAAAACTTGAGCGCTCGGAAGAGAGTTCGACTCTCGGTCGGAGCGCTCCGGTTTTCACTTAATTACGGCATGTTAGTTTAGGTGACGCCCATACCCCGCCTGATATAATGCGAAAACGGTTTCAAGGAAGGGACGGTGGAAGAGCTTAGGGAGGAAAACAGAAAGGTTACCTGAATGGATAAGGCCAACAATGCAGATGTTGCTAGTCGCTCTTAAATAAGACCAACCGCAATCAATATCTGGAATAAATAAAATGAATAAACAACAATTAACCTTTGAGCTTCTTGGTTGGCTAGGGTATTTGGTTAATATTTACAATGGTGATTATTCAGTACGCCATAATAAGTTATTATGATAAACGAGGTTTGTCTAACATCTATCGTATAACATATTTCCCCAACTCGTTCTTGTATAATGAAATTTGGTAGTCTACTAGAAAGAACCTGAACGTCAATGTTTTCCAAACCTTGAAGCTATTTGGTTGACTGAAGCTATTCCAAAGTTTTTCACAAAAATTCACAATGTTGAATAACGAATTTGCGACAACTTTTGCTAAACATCTGAATATTTTCGTGTAGGCGATGAATCATGCGCCTACGGCTATAACTCTCAGAAAAATATGCATTCTTCTCAGTGCAAAACGCCAGAAGAAGAAGGCGAAAGAAAGCACATCAAGGATGAAGAAATGTCAAGACTTTTTTTTTACAACAAAGGTGGCGTTTGTCATTAGTAGTCGGCGAACAAGGAATACTAACTATGAGTTTTGAAAAAATTGAGATAAAGTGATGGGAAAGCAGCCTCCTCTCAGGCTTGACATGGCTCCCTGCGGATGCTGTTTGTTTGAATACGCTATCGAAGGGAGAGGTTTGAGGGTGTGGAAAGAATCTAGGATAACGCGAGAAAGTAGCTAAACCATATTCCAAAGCTGGGTATAAAAATTGCTGTGAAAAGGAACGGTCGAATATAGCTTTGAAGGCGTCTCAGGTTGGAGAATGTTCTAGAGTAACTTTTTTATTTAGTACCAGAAGGTCAAATAATTACCGGAAAAATCTCGTGACGGTAGGTTATATCAAAACACAGCTTTAATTACTTGAAGCATACGTAAATTATCTAGTTGTATTCATCCAGTTCTTAGTGTGTCTATTATTAAAGTAGGGCGATTTCCATGCTTACGTTATGAAACATTAGAATTGAAATGAGGCTGCTCATAGCCCCTTTGTTAGGATATTAAATTTAAATGCATTTTTATAAATTATTTGCCGTTGTTGTTCACCTTAGCTAGCTCAGTACACATAAAATAAATTAATTTGCTTTAAATCGTGACTACGAAGTGCCACTCTCTGCCAAAACAAAAATCTGGCTAGCAACTCGAGTGCTGAAACCAACTTTAGACAATATTCGCAAGAAAGTCCAAATGAACAAAGACCTATGTCCACTAAAAGACAAAACAAAATTTGAGTATACATTATCCTACGCGCAGAGGCTAAAATATACACGCATTAAATAGTATTCCAATTGATTTCCCCGTACCAACTCTTTCCCATACGTATTTATTGTCCATTAATCGCAATCCTCTCGGTTGAGAAATCTTCCCACAGCCTTGAGCGAAAGCTTATCGCTCAAACAGAGAACATGCCCTGTATCAGGTTACCCTAAGCTCGCAGCTCAAAATTACAATGTGTTCTCACTGGTATGTGCCCGGAGACATCAACCATGAACGGTTTGATGCATCGAAAATTCTCATGAAAATCGGAGAAGCCCCGTGCTAAAATCTCGATCGGCTTTTTGGAAAATGACGACAAGAAACGATCGGAACATCACGTCAAAGGCGTACTTACTCAAAACACTACTTAATCAGCATTTTCTTGAAGTTGAAACACTGAGTTGCTGCACACAAACACACGCAGTAAATTGTAGTTACTATGCGGCTTGAAGTCGCTTTATTTAGCTCGCTGTAGGTGAATTTTACTTTGAGAAACAGGCTAGGTACACAGTCACTTTCCCGCGGCCTCTGTTAGATCCATATTGAAAGCTGCACATACAACTACTGAGTTACAATTATTAAATCTAATTAGCAATTAAAAAGCATGCAAATATTAATCGGTCATATTTTATTATGAAAGTCAACAATTTAAGCAAAGGATCAGATTCCCGTTTCAGGATCCAGTTTTACAAAACGAGTGCCTACTAGCAACAAGCTAAACTGTAAAATTGCTCTGCACATATTTTGTTTTGAAAATTTAAAGATATAACCATTAAGGTTAAGAAGGCATAACCAAATTATTCAAAACCTGTTCCAAATACTCTTTCTTACTGAATAAGTATTCCTTAAATAAAATACAAATACTGACTTTAAATTTTTATTACCAATTGCTATATTAATTTGTGATACCTTTTTGCAAGAAAAACATATCGATACTATTATATTTTAACTAGAACTGTAATTGATGCATCAAATGTGAAAGTATGTTGCTTTGCTTTTACGTCTTCTTTTCATAATTTATTTATAGATATACCTCCTACTTTTTTCCCCGCACTGCTGCCAGCTCCCCATTGTCAACAGAAATTCATTCAAAAAATTACGTTCCATTTACAAAAAAAACAAAGCTAGCAAAGTATAGCTAAATGCTATGTGTTCTTAAACGCCAATTGCTTTTTAACGATTTGCACAGTATATGGACGATATTCACTTACGAATTTTTAACCAACTTTTTACACTCAACATGACACAAAAATCTTCATATCTTACAAAACGGCGATAAACTCTGAGAATGTCGAGCAAGTTGCTGCTACGATCTGGTATACTCCTCCACTAAATGTAAAGGCAGCAAGTCAATGCGTCAACATTTTAATATTCCATTGTGTCCATGCCCCAATGTGCCCCTCTACTCCCAAGTCGACTTAAAGGAGACCTTGTTTCTTTCCAGGCCGAACCAGCTTTAACCTTCGATTCGGTGTATGTCTTTGCCAAAGGCCTATCGGCGATGGAATCGGGGCACACCATCAAGCCAACGAACCTGTCCTGCGACTTGGAGAAGCCCTGGGACGACGGGCTATCCCTGTACAACTACATCGACGCAGTGGTGAGTGCATTTTCTAAAGGACCCCAGAGAGCCTGAAATAATGTGAATCTGTGGTTAACAAATATTTGGCACGTACACCGAGCAAAGCCCCACGTGGCGTTCGGGCAGCAAAATAGCGAATGCAGTACGTGCGGTGCAAGGGCACTTGACACAATCGCGGGAGTGAAATCAAATTTAAACTTGTGTTGCCTCTTAACTTTTATTTGCAGAGATTTTATTTTGTTTCGGAACTTCCTGGTTTGTCTATTCTCAGATGTACGCTAGTTTTTCGCTCATTGTGTCTGGCACGGGTTTGGCATCGTCAATGCCTGCGCTGGATTTCTGTTATTTCCGCCCTTATAAATGGGCTAATTTGTTTCCCCCCGCGAACAGCTTTCTGCTAAGTAGGCCTTGTCAGCTGCTTCTTGCGTATTAAAAATGCGAGTAAACCGCTGTGAAGGGGCTCGGCGCCCTTATCGGTGGCGTGCGCGTTGGAAATAAGCGTAAGGGCGTAATAAAGCTTTACGCAGCCTTCGGATAGAGTCGCAGCACGTATCACGTTCCGACACTTTAAAATGGAGCAATGTCGTTAAAAAGCGGCATTGCCTTAATGTGCGAGGATTTGCCCTTACAGCTTACTAATAACCAACTTTCAGCAGATTTGAGAAAAAACGATCATGCAGCTGCAAATTTAGGGTTGCTTTTACTGTAGGGGAAAGCAAAGTGCTTTCTTAACGAGCTGTTTTGGAATTCATTGTGGATATTTTGACACATTAAAAGGTTGCTATAGCAGTAAGAGTTATTTGTATTACTAAGTAAGTGACTTTTAAATAAAAATTCTTAATATGTTAATTTATTTACCTCGACGCGTAAGTACCACTTACGCGCTTATCAACACTTAAACGCTTAGCAACACCTACGCGATTAACAACACTTAACATTGTTAGCAAAGAGTGAACTCCTAAATTTCAGTTACCATTGCTAGGCTAACAACTCGCTTAGTAAGTTGATAGCAGACAATAGTATATAATGTTATTAGGAGCAAAAGTTATATTTTATGTGACGTGGTCAGACGGTTTTTATGCCGAGCTTGCGAGGCATATAAGTACAGCCACGCCACATAAAGTATAAGTTTTGCTCTTAATAACATATAGTATTTTTTCTTCGAACGCGTATAAAAAATTATTTACAAGGTTGTGAACATAATCCGAAAAAAAAAATACTTTATCTCGCCAGCGGAGATAATAACTTTATCTGCCGCTGACGAGCGGGAGTGACACACAAAGTCACTTTTACTCCGAATATCATATGTTCTTTTATTTTCAAAGGCCCGAATATATATGTAATATATGGTCTAAAAATGGAAAAGTATTTTAAATAAATTATAATTAACGTGCAGTTTAATGATGAAGCAAATAAAAATTATCATTAAAATTTATATTTATTGCAATACTATCAGCAGTTCCTCAGTAAATCTGAGTAGCAATTGGCTAAAACAACAATAAGTTAGAAAGCATCACAGTTGGTAATTTATTTTACATGTGAAGTTATAACCGATACCATTTAGTTAGGGTTGCTCAATTTAGTTTAAGATGAAATTATGTACTAAGTTATTGTATTAGTCAGGTTTTATTTTTAAAAGAAATATTATCGGAAAGGATCCAACATAAGTTTATTTCTTACATATTTGTTGTATAAAACGATGAATGATGCAGAATGGATGGGAACGGTCACATTTGAGAACTAGATAACTTAACAATATGACATGTTAGTTAAAACGTCAGAATGGTTGGTAAGTAGGAATCTGTAATTTAATATTTTAATTGTATTCATATCCAAGGTTTTGGCGGGAATTATAAAAAATAAAACAAAATGTGTAGGTTAGAATCGAAGGGACGACTAGCTACAGTAAAGACGGCGTGCACTTATTTTCTAAAATTATGAAAGCATGTTCAAATTACCAAGGGAGCGCCAAAAAATCTTCCAATACAACTTCTAAGTCTATTGGCTTAAACATAAAATTTTGCTTATCCAAATTCGCTTCGACCTGATATGGACTCAAAAAGACTTGTCACACAAATTAAAATATATCTGTTTATAAACAAGCGATTCCAAAACAACAACTTAATTACAAGCACTCGCCTAAGTTACAGGTATAACAACATTACAGGCGAAAGCTACGATTGTAACTAAAGGAGTTACACATTGAAGAGGCTATCAAGTGTGTTTGTGTTAGATAGGCGGGATAAATTAGCAAGCAATTATACGTTTACGGAGACGACATGAACCGAACATAGAAGGAAGTTAACAAAACTTTTTTTTTCTACTTCTGCCAATTTCTGTTCTATAACCTTTTTTTATTTTCCGTATTCCTCTGATCTGTTTTCTAGCTTTTTCATTCCATTATCCGCCTTCATGCCACTTTCTTTTTTTTAACAACTTTTATTGAGTCCTGCTAAAGCTATTAATTTTTCCAGAAGGAGCTTTTGTCATACTACGGCCTGTTTCGGTAACAAATATATGAAAAACCAATTGTTCTAACCAGATTGTTAGAAAAACTTTTCTTTAATGTGGAGAGTTTTATGGTAGAAACTATATACACTGAATCTCCAATAATGAGTAACAAAAGTGCTGCGGTATATTTTATGCTTTATGGTATATATAAAAACATCAGGCACCTGCTACAAGAACAGAAAGACGGGGCTTTTTGAGGAATTCTTCAAAGATTTAAAATGAATCTAGTTGTTAGATCTTCTCTATTGAATCCTTCTCTTTCCCTCCCATCCTTTTTCAAAAACTTAGCTACGACAAATGCATCAATTTGACCGTCTTGCGGTCATCCAGAATTGGTGGTTTCAGTTCACTTTTATTTGTATAAATTCATATTCTCTTTTAGCCATCTACATATGGGATAAATATTTTTTATTATTGTGTTTTGCTTTATAATTATAATGTCTTTGCTCAATTGCAAAAGTTATTGTGTCGCATACCCGTGTTCTATTGATCTTTGAAAATAGACTCAGGCTTTCCGAATAGGATTACATCATATGAAAGTATTTACATCATTACTTATACCTCTCTGGAGTAGCAGGATATCTAAAATGGCCCATGTAACAGGAAACTATAAAATATGTTACAATGTTGAAATCTTTTAGATGCAGTTTCAAGTGATCTGCAGTTCCTAAGTGTATATTTGGTTGCATACTCATTTTTGGAATGTTTTGGAAAAACCTTTTAAGGGATTATATTAAATTTTCATTGAGAGTATGATATCCGGCGGCCATTTTTATGAGACTGATTTTATGACTGGGATTGTATATGTAATCTGGAATTTTCACTCCATGTCGATAATATAATTCCAAAATTATCGTGAACCCTGTTGATCAGCCTCAGAATATTCGGTGTGAGATTGCTAGCATAAAGCCAGTTATACTAGGATAATAATTTATTTCTGCAAGATCACTTACGTATAGCCGCCTTCCAACTTTGGTATATTGTGTCATTTTAGGTCTTTTTCGTTTTATTCGTACCATATTCTGCATGTGCTCCCCCTTCGGCTGTAATGTCGCTTGCAAAAACATCTGGAGGGCCGACTCCTACGCAGTTATGAACACCCTCAGTTTATGTGGCTACTCCCGAAGTTTAGACCACAAGGTCTTTTCCCAGTGTGACAGCTGGAGAAAAGCCTACCACATCTAATTTTTGCACGTGCTTGGACAACGGCATCCTCAAGTCCACCATCCTGCATAGCTCCTCTGACGAAGCTGCGTTGCTATACATCACCAGGTATCTTCTGCGTGTACCACTAGCGAATTATTCATCTGATTTATTAAAACGGAAAGTACCATTAGTGCTGTTGTTATAAAACTTTTAAGCGTTTTGCCTACCGTTTATGCTGCGACATTTCTGGCCGATGGAGCCGAGAAATTAAGAAATATGTAACTGCGATATGTTCACCTTGTGCATTTAATTTGGCGGAATAGTTTAGTTTCCACTTTATATCTATTTAATATTGAAATGGTTTGATATGCTCCACTTAGGAGATTTGTTTTTAGCAATTATAATTAGAGATTTGGACTGGATAAAATAAAATTGTTTGTATTTTTAATTTTATTTACTTTACTCCAAAATAAAATCCTATTATGCCCTGTTTTGTATTTTATTTATCTACAATTCTCTCAATTCTCATAACGCTACCTCGGTAGACAATTAACTCCATTCCAAATACGCAGTCGCAAATGTATACGCTGCTGTCAAAATTTCACAAAGTAGTTTGAATCTGGCAGTAAGCGTTGTTGACTTTAAAATTCAAATTTGTGAACATACGAATATGTATTTTATTTAAATTGTAGTGCTTTGGCGGTTATAAATCTCATTTGTTTTAGGAATAAATTTGTCTTATGACGTCAGAAGCAACGCCGTTCGAATTTTAGCAATTGTTAATCTTCACCTAACCTCAAAACTGGACTCTGGTTAATAATTTGAAATGCGCCCTCGCTGGCTACTTTAATACACTTATATCTTGTTCAGTAAGGTTTGCTCTCGTAGTCTTACAAATTTCCAGAAGCTAACGCCGTTACTTTTAGTTAAAAACTGTACCTTGAGATTTGAGATGGTGCGGTACAACCCCCGGAAATGTGCTCCAACTGGAATCTGCCACTGCAATAGTCTTCTCCGGTGCTGTTTCTGTTTGCTTTTCCCCTTGTTTTATCATGTCATGTCTGCTTCTCACAATTGCTCGTTGCAGCATTATTATTTTTCTGGCTTATACCTTTTAAGATTGTTCACAAATTGTATCTAATTAGCTATATTGAAATCTACGCTTTAATGACCTGCACATAACAAACCTTTTTGTGATTATTTATTTCATTTGGTTTTTCTATCCATTCTGCCCAAACCTAATAATTAATTAATTTGAACTTTTACTTCAACCCTGTGAAAAAGCAAGCTGTCCCCTTTGCGTTCCTTAATCAATTCATTTATTTTAATACAAGCATCTCTTTTTTAATGCATTTACTGAATGAAATTTAAACTTAGCATTGCAGCTAGATAAAACACTCCAACTCTGTGCTTAGTGACTAAATTTTCAAACTGTACTGCAACCAAAACAGAGCCGTAGTCATTGCAATATTTCCTAGCTTGGCTACCCTGTTAGGGTTTTGGTCGCGTTTAGCTCGGAAACTGAACTTGTTTTAAAATGTAATGCTTTCCACGCGAGGATCTCCGGGAGCTTATACATTAAAACAACTCTTTTTAAAGCTGAAAATACACAGTTAAGTGTGTAACACCCTAGGCGTATGGTACCATTCGCGAAGGCTTCGTGTTTAAAAATTAATTGATTGTTGAAGCGATTGGATGACACTCCCGTTTATCGATATCGCAGTACTTTATTTTTAAGTCATTTATAGTTGAGATATGTGGAATCGAGCGAATTGCGAGCTAAAATCACAAAGTTTTGTTTTACTTTCAGATTTATTTAAATTACAACCTTGTACATCTTGTAATTAAATAGTTATTTAAGCATCTAGGGAAGTAAGTAGCTTTTACCAGTCGAGAACGAGTTTGCCTGCCCGAGCGAGCGAGGGCTGGCAAAGTTCGAGACTGGTTGTAGATAGTTACTTCCTGAACATGCTTATATTTTTCTCCATGCCCAGCAAAAATTTGAATAATTTTCCCTTAATAATTCCATGTTAAAGGATAAAAAATTATCTATTACAAGTAAAGCAGATATTCACCTAGTGTTCAGTTGCTTAGTAGCAATTGTTTTTTAGTTGTTTCTGTCAATATAAACAATCACTTGTACTTGCGTTTCTTTTCATTTACTTCCCTTGGGGAGTAGGTTTTACCTTACTTCCCTAATGTCATGACAACCAGTAAACAAACAGTAAAATCAACTTACCTGCAATGGATATGTCAAAGTAAGTGTAACTTACTAAATGTTCATGGAGAAAACTAAATTAAATCTACAATTCCAATCACAAACAAGCGCCCTATCACAGATTTGTTTTGCCTTCTTTAAGTATGGTGCAGATGGTGTACATACTGTAAATAAACAATTAGGTCATTTCAATCTCTGGCATTTTCTTTCTTTTATTATTGTGCTTTAGTGCTTAGTGGTTTAGTAACATACACGGACACCTGTTGGCCGGTAGATAATATAAAAGTAAAGTCCCACATTGGTTTCATCATTTATTAAGAAACTCTTCAAAGCTGCGTCCGTGCCGCAGACGCTCTAGAAAACCAAACACTCTTCCCTAAAATAAATCTACTTCTACGTATTAACTATTTAGCAGTTAACAACATTCCCATATGAGAACAGAACCATATCGCAATCAGAGCTGTAACTCATGATGTTAGCTAAAATTACATGGATTAGAAAATTAGTTGCAACAGGAAACGCTCTGCAAGGAAGTTTATGATTTTGATGACTTATGAGCTCATTGACCTCACGGTAGTTCAAACAATACCAGGTAGTTTTTTAAGTGAAATGGAGTGAAGCTGGACCATGTACAATACGTGTAGAACATCGTGCAAGAGAGATGTAGATTACACTACGTATAGAAGAACACATTGCGAAGCGATAGTTATGTTGTAGAAGTCCCGAAAGCCATTTTTGATGATATGTCGTTTATAGCGTGATCGTTCAATAACATTCAAGACAATAATTTTGTAAAAAATGTTACTTTAGCGAGTATAATTAGAGAGCTTGCAAAAAGAAAATATAGAAGATACCCAAATCGATGCCTAAAAGGTGTCCAGCTACTGGGAATATTCAGCATCCAGACGTAGCTATTCGTCCTTATATTTTATATGTACCATTTTCTACCATTTAAACATGTTTCTTTAAAGCAAAAAATTATAGTACATGTAGTAATAATAACACTCTGTGACGCAAATAAGGCTTGTTTGTCTGCATATGCTGTTACGTAATCGATTTTTTTTATCAAGTAAATTAGTGGCTTATTTTATAAGAACTCACAGATCCTAGACTAAATAAGCAATGTTCTTGCATCTAATTGATCTGACTAATTAATTTTACACAGAAATAGACTTTAACCTGAAGTATAATGTCTTTCACTTTACCGAATCTCTAGTTATCAGATCGTCGTGCACTGTATACTGAAATAGGGGACAATCGCGTAAAATTTCTTGTGTAAAATCCCAGTTTGCAACGCAAATGCTGATTTAGTAACATAAAAGGGACATTAATAATGGAATCTGGCACTGTCGATCACCATTTACTGCAAAATCGTTTTTTGAATGCCGCCTCGCTCCAAAATCAATTTTAATTATCTGTTATTTACAGCCGTGCGCGATTTACCGAAACATTATAATAAGCGCCCGCCGATGCGTGTGTAGCTGATTATTGCCCTGCAGAGCGAGCTTTTTGCTATCTCGAATCGGGGGCTTCTCGAAATTCGGCCGATAAGTTTACGCATTTCGATTCGCCATAAAGCCCCCGGGAGCGGGCCTTTCAAAATTCATTAGTTTGCGCAGCGTAATTGCATAATCCATTAAAATTTGCGTTCTTTCGGCATCCACTACAGCGCCGACATAATGCGGCCCCTTAAGCAGGCTTTTAACTTAATTGGTTGTTTGTAAGCAAAACACTTTTTATTTTAAATGACTTTTCCTTGTTAGAAAGCGAAAATGTTGCTCCCACCGCCGGCGCGTTGCTTTCGGATCCTCCAACTCGAAACTTCCCTCGTTAGGGAAATAAAGTATTCAAGGATGTGCTCAGATTAGAGGCTCCCACTCCCTACACGTCGTACTTAGGCTGCCAGATGTTCGCTTTTTACACAAAATTTCCATTTCCAATGTATAGGTTTGTATCGAATTTGCTTCTGAAAAGGTTAATACTACGAACGGCAAACATAAATTGTTATAGTAAAAATATCGTCATTTCAGAAACTCTAAACTTACCACTTAGGGTAGCAGTGGAAGTAAAATGGTGAATTGAAAACACATACAAAAGAACATTTCGAATTAATATTGTATTTATTTCAAAACTGTAAATGAACTTAAATTATAAGTAAACGGGCCGACTAATCGTTATTTATGTATTAAGGGCATAATCAATAGATTACAGCACGAGGGAATGTTGAAACACGTAGGTTGAGCTGTACATTTCCCGAGACATATATTCGTAATTAGGCACGTGGTACATACAACTTGAAATGGACAAAATTCAAGGGTTCAGTATCTTAGCAACAGACTACTACGTCATCATTGTGCTGACGCTATGAATTTTTGGTGTGCTATGGCTTCTATGCAGATTTTTGGTGTTGCTATACTACATCGTTGGTGCTTGTTATACTACTTGGTACATTTTACGCCCGCTATCGAGAGACAATAAACTAGATTGTGGTTCCAAAATGAAATAATAGTTATTTATGGTACGAGTATAAGTGTATTCTTGAGAAATTACCCCTCTCAGCCTTGCGGCCTCAAGCTCAACTTTTCTCTTGGATTATTTGTAATAACACACTCGTGTTGTACAAAATATTATCCAACAACTCAATATATATCTAAAAAACATAAATTGAGTATTAACAGCCGTGAAAAGTCACAGGGACAAATTGAAAAGTACAGAGAGATCGAATAAATGTATAATTAGAGCTTCTGTGATTTCTTCTATACGTTGGCAGTATTGAAGTGTATTGCCAGTCTATGTCAAATTCGAGGTTATTAGGTTAGGTTTTGTTTGTTGTTTGACACAGACCAGCGCAAAACGTATTCTGCAGGTCTTGTATCTGACATAGCTTGACAGTGCTACCAACAATACAGTACTGAGTGGCATGATTTTTAACTCATTAGTGGGTTATGGTCTTTACCTCGCTAGTGAGTTATGGGCTACTTTAGATGTCTAAAATCGATTTAGTAATAGCCTTATAACTAGAAATCATTAGTTGATTAGGATAAGCTTCACTATAACTTAAACATTACAAGAGAATTGCAAGACTATGTACTCTAACTATCTTCAACAAGGTCAACTTCTCTTCTTATTCTTTGTTATGAAGTTCATGCCTTTACGTAAAGGATAAACATACGCTTTTAAAACCTTGTTATATCGAAGGTAGCTAACCATACAGCTATCATCATCTATATATAGTATGTTACAGCCAAAAACGTTAATAACGACACAAAACAGACCCTCAATTGGGAAAAACAAAACCACACGCTTGGGAGCCAGTTTGTT
Organism: Agriotes lineatus; assembly: GCA_940337035.1. NCBI lineage: Eukaryota > Metazoa > Arthropoda > Insecta > Coleoptera > Elateridae > Agriotes > Agriotes lineatus. Next base: position 18,866 of record CALNHX010009440.1, read on the forward strand.
ACAGCCAAAACTTGATCTCTAACAACAAAAACAATGCACCATGTTAGCCTACCAGTTTTTTACAGCACAATATGGTTCTACACAACAAAAACAACAATTGATTCCAACGTAAATACTCTTAACGACACAATCTGTAAATTTAACCAAAATCTAAGTCATAATCCCCGTTACGATGGGCTGTAACACAAAGGTCCGGCTTTAGGGATGCTTAGCGAGAAAGGGCATGTTCTTTACTACGTTAGGATTAAGGCGTTACTCCGGTAAGCGAGGTAAAAGATGTTAAAATATTGATGCGCCACCACATTCGGACTAACTCGGGAAAACAAGATCAGCCACACAGGTGAACGCACTTTGAACGTGGAAGTAAGTGCTCGACTTTTCTACTTCTAGCTTGGCATAGCTTGAGGCGGCGACTACAACAGCTGGTTTTAACCTACATTTAATGGCATCAACTTACAATTGTCTGGTTTCCTGTATATTGAAACAAAACACAAATATGCATGCAAACACCAATGAAAAACATAAGTACTTAACAATGAATTTTATTGAAATAATAAAATATGTGAAAGGTGACAATGAAAATGAAAATGTTACAGTTAAAACTATGTGCGAAAGGGGTTAGGCAGGTTAAATTTCGACGTTTACACTATACACAGCAGTAAAATCGCCATACAACCACATGGGTATATTCCAAATACTTAGTATTAACTTTAAGTTTTGCACAAAAGAACTACGTTACAGTATCAAAAGTAGCAACAGTCACTCAAATAGTAACCCAACAACAATGGTTACTTGACTTTCAACGCAAAACAACATGTAGACAATAAAACTGGACGGTATTGTTCAACACCTCACGTTTTAATTCAACCAATGGTACAATTTGCCAAGACAACACTTCACTATTAATTTCTATACTTTGCAAACATTATTATATCAACAAATACCTGGTAGGAAGTCAGACGTTCTGGTTCAGCTCAACTGCAGGTAGCACCCCAAGCCATTGCCACGAAATAAGAACCACATAGAGGAGCGATATTCGAGCGAGTGTAAGAGGCATTATATCCCCGTATCGGGTACCGATGAAGCACCTTACGATAAGCAGTTTCGGTATGACGACTCGGGGCTTTATTGCACTGGTAAGTTTAGCACATGGTTGAGAATTCCAAATAAGATCCGCTGGAACAGAGTGACAGAAGATGCACAGAACTCGAGGACAGCGACAAGGTGGTTACACAAATTTCGACATTACGCGGAGCACGGCTAACCGAAGCATGCCCCGCGGACAACAACAACCCACACTTCTTGACGATCTTAGCTCAGGTTGCTGAGTGCCATTCCGCGCTAAGATGCCAGAAACCAAATAAAACCACGCAGGCGTAACTTAAAAGTTGCTCTCTCTTTAACTTATGGGGAGCATGCGAAAGACGTCGCGCTAAATGGAATCTTGCCTTAGCAATTCTGCCGAAAGTCTCGGAAAAGTTTTGGGTCATCAGGCAACGGCGAAATTCTTAGGATGCGATAAGCCCTATTGCGACATCCAGACCCCAAGGGACAATAAAAAATATAATAAGCGGGCTCCGTCATTTCAACCGTTCCAGAAAACACATCCAAATTTAGAACGCGCATAAATGAAATTGAATCTATGATCCTAAACAGCGTGCAAAACGTTAGCATTTAAAATGAGCGGAAATAAGTATCACGTGGAGTAACGGTTTGAATCTTCACCACTACACTACGAATTTGGGCTCATCTAACTGCATGGTTTTCATTTCTTTATTGTAAATAAATTGGCATGCAGAAAAAATTACAACTGCTGAAGGTTAGTGTGACATTTTTAAAAATTTGAAATTGTTACTTCTTCTTGGTAATTGTTTTTGCATTCATATTCGACTTCGCCGTGGTTCTTCTTTTTACCTTCATTTTTATATTTTTATCTCTATTTCCAATTTCCACTACTACCCTTAGACTTGCATTTCTCCTTGGTCACCCTTTTACGTTAATTTTCATTTGTAGCGCTTTTGTGGTCATTTGTTCGTATCTTCATTTTTTATTAGCATTTTTTCTTGGTCACTGTTTTGATTGCATTTACAATTTTTACTTATCCTTGATCACTGTATGAATCGTCAATTTTTTCCTGGTCCATATTTATACCTTCATTCTTATACTGCTCCCTGTTTTATCTCTATTTCCATTTCCACTCCCTGTTAGAAACTTACAGTTCTTCTTGGCCACTATTTTACATAAATTTTCAGTTTCAAGTTTTCCATAGTTAAACTTTTATCTTCATTGTTGATTATTACTTTTATTTATATTACTGATTTGATATTCATCTTCAACTTCTTCGTGGCTACTGTTTCACCTTTATTTTTACAGTACTCCCTGTTTTTATCTCTATTTCTAATTTTTACTACCCCTTGGTAACATTCACTTCTCCTTGGTTAGTGTGTTATCTAAATTTTTTATTCTTGTATGGTCACTTCTTTTATATTTATTTTGGGTTAGCCACAATTTAAAATTTGCATTAGTCTTTGGTCACTCCTTTATGGCCACTTCCAGTTGGCACGAGTTACTCCTTAATCACACCTTGACTTTTCAATTAGCACTTTTTTTCAGTGGTTTTAATTTTTAATTTGCATTTCATTTTGCTCACTGTTTTATCTTTATTTTCAATTTGCACTTCTTCTCGGTTATTGTCTTCACCTTTACTTTGATAGCGATCCCTGTTTTTATCTTTATTTCCAATTTGCACTATTCCTTCATTATCGTTTTCCATTTAATTTACAGTTTTTATTGGTTACTGTTTTTACCTGCATTTTCAATTTGCACTTCTCTTTGATCACTGTTTTCATTTTTACTTTAAACTTCTCTTTTATCACTTTTTTATCTTGAGGTTTAATCTGCACTTCTCCTTGGTCACTGTTTTATCTTATATTTTAATTTGACCTCCTTGATATGACCTTTAAATGTATTTTCTATTTGCGCTACTTTATCACTGTTTTTGTCTTAACCTTCAAGTTTATTACGGATCCCGGACATTTTAAGTAAAGATACATATCCCTATTTCCGATGTTCACTACCCCCTGTTCAATGTGTTATGTTTATTTTTAATTTCAACTTCTTGGTCACCATTTGTATCTTTAAAAATAGTGATGAAGAAGAAGTTAAAGATGAAAGCAAACGCAGTAACCAAAGAGAAATGCAATTTGAAAATGAAAATAAAATTGTGACGAAGATATAAAAACTGGAAATTAAGATAAAAAAGTGACCAAGAAGAAGTGTCACTGTTTTTGTCTTCACTTCCCATTTGTAGTTATTTGTGGTTACGGCTTTATATTAAGTTTTAATTTGCACTTCTTCACCTTCAATTTCATCGTGGTGACCTTTTCTACTTTCATTTTTTCCGTGCTTCCTGTTGTTATCGCTATGTTCAAATTTCACTTACCATTCGTCACTGTTTTATATTAATTTTTATTGTACACTTTTTCTTAATCACTGTTTACCTTAATCTTCAATTTAGGTTCTTTATGGCAATTCGTTTTACCTTCATTTCTGATTAGCACTTTTTCCTGTTTACTGTTGTTATTGTCATTTATAACTCACACTACTTCTTGGTAACTATTTCATCTTCACTTCCAATTTACACTACTTGATAATCACTCTATTATCTTAATTTTAAATTAGCACTTTTCCTTGATCACCCTTATTACTTTAATTTTGAATTTGCATTTTTTGCCACTGTTTTTTGTATTCACATTCAAGTTCATCATGATCTTCGTTTTTATCTCCACTTCGAATTTTCACTACCCCTTCGTCGCTGTTTCATATTTATTTTCAGTTTGCACTTTTCTTTAGTCCTCTTTTTATCTCCATTTTCAATTTGTATTCTTTTTTGCCTCTCTCTTTGTCTTTACTTTTCTTTCGTTGCCACTGTTTTATATTCGCTTTTAATTTGCTACTCCTTGGTTGCTGCTTTACCTTAATATTTAATTTACATCTTCCCTTTAACCACTGTTTCTATATTTATTTTCAGTTTGCGTCTCTTCTTGGTCACTATTTTGTGTTTCTCCTTAAATTTTTCGTAGTCACCATTTTATCTTTATTTTCAATTTAGATTCCTTCGTCGCCGTTTTAAATTAGTTTCGAATTTTTACTTTTTTTTCATCACATTCTTATCTGGATCTCCTAACGCACTGTGTTTGCCTTGTTGCTGAACTTGCATTACTTCTTGATCTCTGTTTTTATTATTACATTCAATTTGTACTTCTTCTTGATCGCTGTTTTACCTTTACTGGTAATCTGTACTTCTGCTTAGTCAGTGTTTTATCCTTACTGCATTTTTCTTAATTTCATATTTGTGCTTGATGGTAACTTTTTATCTTTATTTATAATTCGCATGTCTTGTTGGTTACATTTTATCTTCAGCTTCAAAACGCATTTCTTTCTTCTTTATTGAACCATTTATATATCTTAGTATTTCGTCCATTTCGGGTGTTTTATTATTTGTTGGTTACATTTCTTCTGAATTATCATTTTACTACTTTTTATCTTAATTTTCTAGCAACTTCAAGTGGTGGCGATATTTCTGGGCTGTACAGTTATTTATTTATGACAGTTTTTTGCGATTTTTTATATTTCCTCTTCTTTTCCTGTGTCTATATTGTTCTTATTCGTTAATGCAATAATCTGCATTCTTCATAATTATCTTCTAATATATATACATTTTACCCTCTTCAGTACAATTTCCAATTAGCTCGTTTTATTGTTACTTTCTTTCTTCTTATTGATTCTAGCACTTGTTTATTTTTTCTCTTGACTATGCTGAGGTCAACTTTCTTGCTGCAACTATGTCTCTTCTCTTTTATATTAAGTTTCCTGTTTCTCCAGTAAACGTGTCTCTTATTTCCTTTTCCAATTTTTCCTGCCGATCTCTTTATTATTCTCATAGGAGTTGAGTGTGATAAATCAATTAGCTCATATTATTTGCTGTTTTAGATTAGTTATCAGTTTTTCTTGAGGTTTTTCTCTTTTCCTCGTCTGTTTCCCAGTTTCCTGGACCTGTCCCTAAACATTTCCTGCATAACTGCTATGGCCTGTGTATTCGTTCATTCACACATTAGCTTTTAAGTGGTGGTAGCTTCCTATCCTAAAGCTGTTTAATACCAAGATGTCCTGTATTTTCCATGTTTGATGATATGATAAATGCTCTGATTCTTCACTTTCCCTAGTGTGATTATCATTCTCACCGCGTTTTTCGTTTCATATTCTTTTTGAGGAAGTTTAGTGATCTACTTATCCTTTCGTTTCTCTTGCCATACCCATATTTTTTAACTTTTCTTTCGCTGTTTATTAGTTTTTTCCTTAATTGGAATTAAAGTATCCGATTATGACTATCTGTTTCTTTTATTGCTTTTCGTTGTTCTTCCTATAAATCTTCTGGTTTTCGTTTGTTGCTATTGGTACGTATACTTGGATATCGCCAACTTATACCGTTTTAACTATTAGTGCTAATTTTGCTATTGACTATTATTGCAACAACCCCAGTTCTTTTCTTTTTTTCCTTTGTAGAATAAATTGCATTCGAATGTCAACTGTAAGCAGCTTTGTTATTGTTGTATGTAGTTACTTGTAAGATTCTTCCCATATTTTTCGGGTAGCCTTGTAGGATCTAAGAATTCTTGACACCCCTGTCCCATTTTTTACTTTAACCGTTGCCTTAATCAGGCTTTAAAAGCCTGCTGGGGAGTGCCGGCTTATTTTTTTTAATATTCAAAAGTTACAACAAAACCATATTTTTAATTTTCTTGTTAATACCCTCTTTGGTTGTGATTTTTATCACGGCTTGAAATAGAGACGCTGCACGTAGCAAAACGTTAGCAATGGCGAGCAAGCTAAAACTAGCACCTTGCATAATGACTTATTCTGTTTACAAATGGACATTCACTGGTTCAACAAACTCTGATTTTTATTCAGTTGTGATTGCAAGTGTTACATTTATTTTTCATTCAAGGAGAGTGGCACTGCGAAAAGCTTGCATAATCGCCGAAGCATGTGCTCCCGTTCCAAACGATAAGCTGGTGCTAAAAGAATTCAGCTCGAAAGCTTGCATACAGAAGGGCATAATCAAATGTATGTACTGCCTGTGTCACACACGAAGGGCCTGGTAACAAGCGATGCCTGTGCGAGGATGCCGGTTATTCATCACTGTCTCGTCTTGAATCAACAAGCACATTATAGCTGGAAGTATACCATGCATAGAACAATTTACAGCATAAACTCTGCAGGCCGGGTCATTTGTTATGGATTTACTCAGTGCTGAAGAGTGCTCTCTACACAGGGCAACGTTTACCATTTGCAAGGTTAATAAAAGCTATGTGCTCTTTTTATTATTATTTCCACTACTGAGATTTTTGTTCTAGTTTCAAATACCTGGTTTACATTAATATGTTTTATAAATGCTGTTATAACAGTATCTACTTGCATAGGTAAAATATAGCCTCAGAATTTTGTAGTTGTTGTACTGCAAGTTATACTATGATACAGATCCCTTTATTTATAGTTGGGCGATTCTTTTTAGACATTTAAAGTATGAACATCTTGCAACTACACACATTTACCTTCCTGTCGCTAAGTAATTTATTAACATGTTTTACAACTAACATAAATGGACATATAAGGAACTTAAATAGCTCAATAGTATTTCAAAAATTATGAAAGCTTGAAGTCAATTATATTTCAAAAATATTTGCACTTATATAAGAATTTTAAAGTTCAAAAGAAAATCCTGATTTAATAACCAAATGAATAGATAGGTGAATGCGCAAGACACTTCCTTATTTCCACTCGATTTTCTTTTAGTTCGCGCAAAAACGCTTTTTTGAACAACTCCAACAATTCGATGAACGATTTAGTTTCAATTGATGTTTTATGGAATTTGAACTTTAAGCCAACAAGCAACTAGAAGCCAGGAAATGGTTTAACACAAACATGGCAACCTATGTTTGGCATAATTGACATATGAACATTTCACTTTTAAGCCAATTTACTTTGTTATCTTGAGAGCAATAATTTCCATTAAATCGATGAGTTACAAAAAATGGTAAAAACTAGTTACAGCAAAAAATGAGGTTGATTTATTAGTAATGTTTGGTTGCGTTTTATTCTTTCCAAAAGGTTTATATATTACACAATACTCTTAATGTTTGGTGTGCCCGCCCACATACCATTATCAATTGCACAAAAACGCCGCAAGCTTCTTACTTAAACCATTTCGAGGCAACGCGATGCTCCTGCTCGAATTCAATGAAAAATATGTGGGAATGTAAAACACTCGCCCCATCCAAACGGAATATATAATAAAGCGACCGCCGTTCCTTTAACGCGAGCCGTTTTCCATCCGTCTTTCCCCATCCGACCTCGTGCCTGATCGCCCTATTTTTCCAGGCGGGCCTGCAAGGACTGACGGGGAACATCGAATTCAACGAAGGCAAGCGCGCCAACTTCAAGCTGGACCTGCTGAAATTGAAAAAAGAGGAAATCACGAAAGTGGGACACTGGAGCCCCTCCGGGGGCATCAACATCACGGACCCCAATGCGTTCTACGAGCGCCACGCCCCCAACATCACCCTCGTCGTGATGACCAGAGAGGTAAGGAAATTAATGACAATCCTGTTGCGACGTCCTTGTATAAGGGTGTAGCTTTGATAGTTATTATTATTGTTATTTTTATAAAAGCAGAGCAAAGGACAGGTCCTCTAAAGATCTGATTACAAACGTTACTTACAATTTGTAACTCTAAACAATAATTAGATATAACCACTTATATGCAGGTATAAAGTTCATATAAAGAAAAAATCTAGTTACCTATTGCAATTATTAACAAACTCCGAAAGAAAAATGTGTATGCTGTTTTTTAATGTATTGATGGTAAGGGCCTCGGCGATACCATCAAGTAGGCTGTCCCAGGTATAAAACATTTGTCAACAATAAATACTCGTCTAGAAGGTAATCTTAAGAGCTCTATTTTCAACTGCAAACGGCATCTAAGGCGGTTATCAGTATTAACTTTGTAGAGAGAACTTACATCAGAAGAAAACAGACTATTTAGTGTGCGAAAAGTTATGATGAAATAAATGACTTCGAAACCGTCTCATTTCGAAGGTAGTTAGATGTAGTACTTCAAGCCGTTCCTAGTATAATGATCATAAGAGACCATATGGGCAGCCAGTTGCTCTCCGCCGTACATTTTCCAACAAATTTCTGTCCCTAATTAAGTCCAGATGCCAAGCAGGGCCAGAAAATGTTAGGATGGTACAAACGTATGTACAGGGTGTTCATTTACAATATATTTTGACAAATGTAGTTGGAAAGATGTTTCTAAATGCTTTATGTAGTATAAACAGAAAATTATTGCCTTTTTCTACACTTCTGAAATGTATTCAGACGATTATAACTCGGAGGTAGTGGTTACACCTGGATCTATGTAACAAGTAACGGAAAGTAATAGGTGTAGCTGACAGTTAGCACTACCAGAAGAAGAAGAACAGGAATTTGCAACACTATACACATTATAACATTTAAAGAGAGACACCACTTATATGGTTTGTTTTTATCTTTAAAGTTGTAACCAATTTGTATTTATACGTTTTTGGTTACTAACTAATTTTAAAAGCTATTATAATCCGTCATAACCAAAAGTGTGCTGACCAAGGCCTGTACATACATCGATCAATTTCGCGTGTGTAGCGTTTGATAGAAATCCCATCTTGTTCGGGGCACACATACCTGCAACTCCTGTGTGCATTGTGCTACATCGCCCTAAGGCGAAATACATAGAAGCAGCAGGCAGTCTTGCTGCAAATAATTTGCTGCCTATAACTTGGTTACAGCAAGCCAGCGTTACACTTCAAATGTGTGATGTTTTCACCGTGTTCTCCGCAGTATTGAATGTGGAAACTTTCTACGCATCACGCCGTTCAAGGTTTGGGTGACGCAACCCAAGGCGACCCCAATTTGAAGATACGCAGCAATTCGATGATTAACTTCCAGGTATATTTGATACAGGGAATGTTTGTAAATACGCGATAGGCGTTCGCGTTAAAATGTGTGGGAATCGGGCTTTATCAATGCGCTTATTTGTGTGAATCACACCGGGTCATTCTGTATATCTCAAACTTATCTACACTGAGCGCTATCTGCATACAGATTTCAATGATCCAACCTTGAAGCTTTCTTTCATTACACTTGTGTACCGTGCTGTTGCCATACATCAACTCGCTAACGTACCGCTGAATCGAATTATATTAAGAAAGTTATTAGAAACAACAATTTGAAATATAAACTCTCCATCCTTCTACTGTTTTTATCCACTTCGTCCTATCAAGAGCGCTAACTCTCCAGTTGGTCATATTCTTCGTTTTTCATATTCTGTCCTCTCGTCAATTCATTTTGTTTGGATCGTTGTTTGGTCTGTCATTGTTCCATTTTCAATGGATAAATATTTTTACAGCTATTGTTCCCTTACTGCGTATTATATCCCCAAACCAGCATCTCCATTTATAGTTATCCAAGTCTTATCAAACCGATCCTTGCAGCAATAGTCTCACTTCCCTATATCGACCTGGCTACCGATAACATAGAGAAGCTTCTTAGAAAGTAAAATATCAAAACGTTGATCAAACCTTTGGGCGCGATACTACAGATTTTCATTTTGTCTTAGGAAAACTTGTTATGTGATGCAAATGTGTTTATAAAGCACCTTGCCTATGTAATTATGCACGCCTTTGTTAAACCAGATATTCAGTTAAAGCTCGTATCTTTAAACGCCGGCGTTGTCTCAGTGAGCGGATGGCCCAGCGAGCAAATTCTCAGCCGACCGCCTGCCCGGACTTTATAGACAGATTTTAAAAATCGTACGCTTCCGGTTACCACTCTTACACCTGTGGTAGTCGTTAACCCTTAACAAGTTAACCCTTCCTCAATTTCTACGGGCAATGCTAGCCACCTACCCGGCCTAAGGGCAAAGAGGGCTCGTAGAACCACTTTGTGGTTATAACAGGCTACTGGCCTATAATAAGAGGAAGAAGAAGTTGTCTCGGTTTATGTCTCGTCTCATCAGCGATCGTACAAAACATATCTATAATCATCTTAAAACCCCATTCTTTTTTACTTCCCTCGTCTGAAAGACGAAGGAAGTATTGTAATCACGAAAAAATCACCTTCCGAGATTTTTTCAGATCTTCACGTTTCAAGTTCCCTAGATGACGAAAAAGATGTTTTCTCAATTCCGTCAGTCTGTCTGTCTGTCTGTCTGCCTGTTGGCGGTATAGCTCAAGACGATATTTTCATACATATTATATATCTACCTCGCATAAAACCGGTACAATTTCATACAAATATATACAGGGTGAGCACCTTAAAAAAAATTATTTTTTTTATTTTTGTGTTAATTTTGAAATAAAAGAAAGTAATAGCTTTCCCATAGGTCAGGCTTTACATTTTCCGAAAATAAGACTCAACCGATAAATGATAATGTCACAAAGGAGTAAAATTGTTTCAACGGTAACGCAGTTGGAATTTGGCTACGGTTAGATCCGCTGTATAGATGCGGTTAGCATCGAACGATCTGCAGAGCTGCAGATGCGGCGGGTTCAAACCCCAGAGGATGCATTTTTTTTATTTGAAAATGTATTTCATTGATTAGAAACGTGAAGATATTTTTACTCCTAAATTAATTTGATTTTTAAAATTATTTAGTGTCACAATGTTGACGAGGGAAGTTCTGGGTAAAGCCTTTACAGATTTTTTAAACAAACGTCTACGATACCTTGCAGATTTAAAAACACAACAATAACTTCAATCGAAGGTTACCCTCTTTCTTCCGTGTGGAAAACGCTTGTTACTAAATTCCTCCCATGGCTCTCTTCTTAAGTCTACGGCGAAGACACTTTACTATATATAATGTATTCTTCTTTCTAATCGGTAGAAAAGTTACGGTCCTATATTGCTTCCTACAACGCTGAAGCCCCTTGCGAGAGGTATCGTACTTCAGCAATTGCATGGTTCAATACCGCAAGTCGTTTACTAAATAGGTATTCAATAACTTCTTATTATTGTTTTACTTGTACGAATCTGTCCGAGAAAACCAATCGCTAAAGCAAGAACTGTGTTCGAATGTTTCAACATTGGTTTCAACCACTTTTTTTAGATTTGAATATCGCAAACCATGTATTTCGTTCTGTAATCTAAGAAAGAGGACAAATTAACAGTGCCACGCCCGGACTGTTTGGCGTGTGCTCCAATAATTCCATTTATACTTTTAACAGCTCTTATAGATTGCGCAGCAGTATGCGAAGATGCATTGTCGTGAACTAGGTTCTAATTTGCAGCAATTATCGGTGCTACTTTTCTATCCTGAAATGCTCCGATTCGGCCGAGGGTGGCCTTACACAGAGATAAATTTGTTTTCGCCTGTTGTCTTTTCCTGCTGTAAAGTGGACTGTAATTCATTGAAAATTTATGTCGTTTCTGTTATTTTTTATATTCTGCGGACGAGATCGATTCGGGCCCCAAAGTTTTTGTGCAATGGATCGAAGTCGAGTGGCTGCTAGCCAACTAAAACCGAATTTCTACGTTCCAAATTTGTCTATTATATGTATAAATCAGTTCTGAGATATCGACACGATCTGACTTTGTACCTTTATTTTATTTTTTTTTATTTTTACTCATCCAACAGCCGTTACGCTGTAAACACATTAAGTAAAATTGAATAAATGACAAATTGTACTAAGGAAAGTGATGGCTGTACAAGATGTGTTTACTATCGCCCATACAATAAACTAAAGAGCAGATTTGCAAACCGTATTTGCGTGTGTGATAGTTTGGTGCCGCAGAGTATAGCTTACAGCGAATGTCCAAACCATACGTCGAAATAAGAACAAAATACGTTTTAAAGTCTACTCCACAATTATGCTACGTACTGCGCTTACGACGTTGCTGTGATATTTACACTGTACGTACAGTACAAGTTTGAAACGATTTGTAATATTTTATAAAACTGAAAATACAGCGTTACTTTTGACACTAGTCAAATTTGCATGGAACGATTCACAAGACGTACATCAAACGAAAATAAGAAATCTGGGACTTCTGAATAGTAGTCATCCAAACCCGTAAATCAATGTGCATCTGAATGTGTGTAAGTCATACAGATTAAAAATTACATGAAATAAATCTCTCTCTCTCTCTCTCTCTCTCTCTCTCTCTCCCTGGGCAGTCAATCCGTACGTTATCGCCACAACCTGAAGTAACCGCTCAATCAATCTCGATCAATCCAAAATTATATAAAAGGTCTCATTAAACTAGCGAACTTTTGTTGACACTAACCGCTTCGAAGTTAAAAGAAAATCGAAAAATTAATAAAGGATGACTATGTCATTCCAGATTATTTTTTAGCGTTTGAACGAAAACACATCACCAAGAATGGGTCGATTCCGACTTACCTTAATAAGGTGGCGAACTAGTTTAAAGGGCGGCAAGTGGTTTCAATTGCCACGTTTAGCTCTGATTTCTTGAGACACCTAACCACTAAACAATTCAAGCGTAATAAAATATGAAGCCCACTCAGTAAGTATCTTGGGTGCTGTTTATTATGAAAACGATATGTAATTACTGCTAACAAAAAACAACCATAAACATATAGGTGTATAGGAACTAATAACTAGCACACAAATAAGTAAACATTACAGACGATCCATAATTAAAACTTATACCTAATAAATATCTCGTCTCAAGAAAGCTTCGCTACTGACACATGCTTATTCAAATAGTATCACTGCTGAAACGGAAGTGAAGTTTAACACATTAATGCAATAATGCTATTCCCTTACATAATTTAGAATAAATACATTTACTGAGTGAGTAAATTCCACGTTTATCCAAATTTACTGTGATTATTCAGAAAAGCGGTCTAACCTAGCCGAGCAGCTGTATAGTTTTCCCAAATTTAACCAATATAATATCAAAAGCTAAAGCAGCCACCCAGTACCAAATTATTAAGTTATTGGAATTGTTAGGTCCCTAACGCTTTGGGTATTAGTGTAAAAATTAGATTAGCCAGCCAGGGACTCAACTTGACTACGAAATCTACCTTTATTCAGTATTAGATTTGTGTCTCAGCACTGGAATAATCTGGTCCTCATTTATTTAAGCAAAGGGGTGAAGCCCAAGTAGGTACACTGTAATACAAAGAACTAATGCTAATTAGCTTGACTGATGACGCACGAGATTCTTACATTACAAGGTCAAGCCTCAATTTATGAAAGGATATAGTCAACTGAACAATCAGTTGAAGAAATTTAATCATTAAAAATTACTTGTGTTAATACTCTTAAATGAGCCTCGGCTTTCTTAGTGTGGTATTTTTAAAACATTGAGTTTTATTAAAACTAACATCTATAGAAATTATAAATAAATAAATTCAAAACATGGTGCTTGTAGCTTAGATATGAATAGTCTACATTTCTTTGAATGTGTCCGAGAATACCTGTTCTGCATCTTTATAGAATTGTGTCTCGAATCAACCTCCGCCTGGCTGCATACGGGCAAAACTTTCCACGAAAAAATGTGTTAATAGATTTCAACTCACGGAACCTGATGCGCCGTGTATCATGCGCGCTTGATGATAGAAGAGAATTTATAAAAAGGCGATATCCCCTAGGTAGCTTAGTTTAGAAAGAACACACAGGCTCAAAATATGAAGTTATTCGATGATTTATGATTCTTATCAGTTTCCCTAATCGCCTACAGAGCGCGTTACATTCTATTATGGCAGCAGCAAATAATGACCTTAAAAGATATAATTATTACAACTATACCAGGCATCAAGGGCGCCTCCTTCTATTATTCCAGAAATTCCAGACAATCCATTGCCTGTAGCCATCTTCGAACCAATCGTTCCTGTGCGAGTAAAACCAACTTACCACACCCTGCAGCCATGTTTCCTACCGCGTGGCAGGAATCCTGAATTCTAGTTAGCCAAGTTTAAACCACTCCAAATGAACCAGCAACAGCATGACTGATCTAGCTTGACTATCCCTCACTCTTCTTATTTTTACTTCCCCCGTCTAAAAGACGAAGGAAGTATTGTAAGGAGAAACAATCACCTTTCGAAATTTCTCCAGATCTTCATTATTCAGGGTTCATAGTTGACGAAAAACAGGTTTTCGCAATTCCGTCTGTCTGTCTGTCTGTGGGCGGTATAACTCAAAAACTATTTGTCGGAGGAAGACAATATTTTGCATAAACATTATACATCTACCTGGCATGAAACCGAGAAAATTTCAGACAAATATGTACAGGGTGAGCTCCTTAAAATAATAAAATAATGTTTACTTTTGATTTAACTTAGCAATAAATACAAGCAATAATTTGTACATGGCGCAGGATTTATTCCTACCAAAAATGGGACCCCATAGATACGGAATAAATATTGTACGATACAAAAAGGAGCAACAAATTAGTGCTTTAATTAATTCAGCTGCAACGCAGGAATTCGAAGGGTCGGTGCTCCGTAGCTCAGGTAAAAATAACCCGTTTCCTTGCAATATCGCGATCCGCCTGCCCTTCGAATTCGACCACCGGTAACCTTATTTTTTATTTGAAAATTTATTTAATTTATTAGATACCTGAAGATATTTTTACTCCTAACCGAATTTGATTTTTAAAATTATTTAGTGTCACAATGTCGACGAGGGAAATTCTGGGTAAAGCCTTTTACAGATTTTTTTGTTTGCTTTCACTAGCCCCTGTACGTTTCTTGTTCTGTCTACCCAGCTTCCTTTCGTCGTTGGTCAGTAGCACCCGAATGCGTCCCGTTGTTTTATTTTTAACTGCTGGCCCCGTTTCATATCTAAACCACATTCCAAGCGAATATTTGAATTAGATACTTCCTCTTTTCTATAAAAATATTTTGTCAGCTGCTAAAAGTGTTTTCTTTTTGTTAAACATTATCTTCGCTTGTTGTACTCTGCACCTCTCGTCTCTTATTATTGTACTTTCCAAGTAAGTATTTTTTGACCGTATAAATGTATTTATGTCCATTTGTTCATCTCTACGGTTTTTGTAATGCAAAGAAATAATTAAGTCGCAAAGCCCATAGCTACATACATTTACAAAACATAATAGCAAAACAACCATACTTGCAATACATTTACATGATATCAAAGCAACTGGCTTGTGGACGTTAAGCTGCATAGAAATCCGCCTTCGGTAATTGTGCACTCGGCATTGCGACAGACGTACATACTTATTTGTTCTATGAGCATTTTTGAACGGTTGCACAATCTTTAGACAGCTTAAATCAATCGCTTATCGCTCTAACTACAATCATTTCCTGTATCAGGTTACCTTAAAATCGAAGCCTGGAAACAGCAATTTAACCTTCTGACTGGATTACGCCACCATGCCTGGAATAGATGTGGCGCCTCTCTGGCGACCGACGTCATGTTACAATAGGAACGTTGCGTAACCCCTAGTCCGCTTTGCAATGGTGTACTTACACTGTACACGATTAAAATTGCACTTACTCGAAATGTAGGCCTTAAGCGAAATTCCATACCGCATATGCTGAATACATTATTCTTCTTTTTATATTGGTGTATGAAGATTGACACAAAACTTAGTTCTATAATGAAATTTGTTTTGCTTTTACACTTTCATCATCTACAAAATTCTTTCAGTAATCATTCTTACGTGCTCTGCAAATATGAAAATCTTTTGGTACTGGTTCTGGAAAATACATATAAGATGTTCAATGACTTAAAATAAAAATGTTTGAATCGCTCACTTAGTTTCCACGAGCAGGACCGCCGCGTGTAGTTAGGCAACTTGTTCACCGCACACGGGCGGGTAATCAAAGAGGCGGTATTTTGATTGATTATATGTACAGTAAAACTTCGCTCCTAACGACTATTCCTCCTAGACGACCACTCCAACAAACGACCATACCTTCTAAGAACAGAAATGTGGCTACTTCAAGACTCCCTTTGTGCGATTGAGTACGAAAATTCGAGCTTAAAAACCACCGTATAAAAGAAGCAGACAACTTCTACCAACCGATCCTGAACTATGCCTAGAATTTTGCAATTGATACGTTCAACAAATTGTGCAAGATCCATTATTCTTTAGAAATATCATCTGGATGGATAAATCATATATTAGCAGTGCCCGAATTTTCAACCGACACAATGAGCACTGGTGGTTCTACGTTAATCCCCACCGCACAGTCGATATCCAGAATTAGGAACCCTTCGGTTTTAGTGTTTGGTGTGCGCTATTTGGCAATCGCATTCTGGCTTATCGAATTTATGATTAAAAGTCTGGTGTGATACACACATACAACTCCTTTTACAGTGATCTTATAATTAGTCAAAAATTAGTTTTGTAATTTTTAAGGATTTGTCAAAAATTACAAATTCTACAGAAACTGTACAAAATAGAAAGTTAGCTTGAAAGACAAATAGTCTTTAACCGTTCACTTTAGCAAGATTATGCACAGGACCATTTTTGTTCGCAATTTAATGTAGATTATTTTTGTATATAACACTTTTCGCCCTAAACCGCATTGTTTTCGAAATATTTAAGAAAAACTGATAAACACAACTAATTTACTAACTTCTCCCCCCCCCCCCAAACCCCGCCGCTTAAAATGGTGTAACTTTTTACCAAACAATATGTGGAATGTATAGAACAATTTGGATTTGGAGGGAAACTTTTACTTTGGATGTTGAGGTTAGGCCGTTTTTTGGACTAATTACACCGTACTATTAAGCCGAATTCAAAAATGTAATAACATACCGGGTGTTCTACTTAAAATAACAAAATTGATAGCGATTTTTAGTATAACGGAAAGTGATATCACGGTCAAAATATTGTAGTTGTAGTCGCTCTTACGAACACACACACATACACACGCGCGCGAGCGCGTACAACACGCACACGCACCCACCCACCCTCTATTTTCCTAGAATTTCAATAGTATTGCAATACCTCATGATTATTTCAATAAGTACTTTGTAATAATTATGTAGTGTTTTATAAATTCTGTGGCATTTTACAAAGCTATATTAAACTGTTATAATTTCAGCTTCAACAATTTTCTTGTGTTTCGTGATCGGTAATTCCAAAGTATTTTAATAATCTATTAGGATTTCAAGAATTTAATAGTATTCTATGATAGTTTTAATAATGCCAAGGAATTTCCTGGCATTTCTCACAAGGAGCGATTTCATGGCTCCGCTTTACATGTTCTACAAAGCATTTCAGGTACTCATTCCTGATAGGAACGATTGGTATCAGCAACAGCATCTTCTCACTCCAAGGGGACTTGTTTGGTACACAGACGGCTCCAGGGTGGCGGGGGGATCTGGTGCTGGCATCATCGGCTGTAGGCCGAGGGTCAAACTCACCGTTGCCCTAGGAAAATATGGCACTGTTGTTACGGTATTAATTCATCAGATCGACATAGGTCGTATTGATTGTCCAAACTCGGGTACAAACTACAGGGTTCGCCGGCTTTCCCTAGAAATCACGGATCTTAATGTGTCGGAGCAGATGTTGTTGCTCCGGTTACTCGCACTTAGCTCAGTCGGGAAGGGGTAGTTCGAAGACTTAAATGGAAAACCGACGGGGTACTTACCCTAAAGCTTGCTTAACAAAAAAATAAGTGCCTGAGCGCCACTTGGTTGTGATTGGGGGTGGTTAACGTGTCTAGAACTAAGAACAATACACGTAGCCTATGTAGAAGTCCTCCAGGTACGTTGCTGAACACCTCAGCCTGTTGTTTACCAAGCCTCCTCCGAGTAGCCGGGTGACCTTGTCATTAAATCACTTACCTTCAAGGCCACCGTCACTAAAGAATAACAAAAGAACACTGACTGGCCCAAGTCTCGGGGCTCGCTTAATCAAAAGAGCATGCTTTAACTTCACAAAATTAATTACACTTGGCCTTTGCCACACTAGATTAGTGAATGACCCAGAAGGGGTTTCAAAATTCATAAAAAGAATGAACTGACTTTAACAAGTTTATTATTTAAAGGAACAAATGACAGTTTACACAAATCGGTACATTAAAACAAACACCCGGAGGTGAGTTTAAATTTAGTAATACGATATCCTACTTGAATATGAAAGGGGGCCCCGCGAAAACCAAAATATATCTTAAGGGCTAGTTACAAAGACACCAAAAAAACAATATTATCCAAAACGCCAGGAGTAAAGCCCCTGGTAAACATTAACTGAGACAGATCATAAGTCCTAGCGGACGTACGCAACGTTTATAAGCACTGAGCGACAATAAAATATAAAATCGCACATTAAGTTAGGCACCAGAGTTACCTAATTGGTTCAATGTAGGGCGCCTACCTGATAGTTGCAGCATGCAGTCTTAAGTGCAGATGTAGTTGTCCTCGTGGAGGCCTGGCAAAACGTGCCAGAGGTGTAACGAATTCTCCAGAAGAGGCAACAGGTGGAGCAGAAACTCAAGGGAATTGAAGACAGTCGGCAGCAAACATCAATCATCGAAGTGACAGCAAACAACACTATATCGCGCGGGGGCCCTTCCTTTAATTAAACCCGACGTTGACACAGATATGCATTACGCAATGGTTTTTTCCCGACTTAACAGGGAAAAAAGTTAGTTGAGGCTCATCAGATATAGTTTCTCTAATCGAATCGGCAAAGAGTGCCAAAAGTCTCCCCGGAGGCCAACTGTATGAAACGAAAATCGGCCAATTTAACAACGTCCGAGTTAAATACATTTCCTCTGCCCACTGCGCATTTTCAAAGACACCCAAGGATTAATGTTCACTTCGAAGATTCGGGTTTAACTGCACTCGCCATTAACGTGCCCCAAGGCACTCGAAAAGTTCGCACAAAAGCCAAAAAGGATTCACCATGTTAATCACCAAATGTTAGCAAAAGCTCCCCCCCCCCGATTCGCGGCACAAGCTGCGAACCGGGGGTGCGAAGAAAACACCACGTCTAGTTTACTCAAGTGCTGGGTACAGATTTCTAATTTCAAATTGGACTCTGCGTGAAGAACACGACGGAAAAGAGTTTAGAACTCCGAAACCACTAATTTTAAATGCATCATTCCCTAAGGAGTTATCAATCCTTACTTCCTTTACACAAAGCTTGGTCATCAAAGAATGTTCTAGAAAGAATTTCTGGTTATACAGCGGATCCCAAAAATATTAAGTTACAAGGTCAATCCTGCCGAACTTTAAACGATAATTTATAAGAGGGACATTAAGCTGTTATATTCCTAGAAGCTTAACTACGTCGGGCAGTATTTAAATAAGTTGAAGGTTGGGACTCAAAGCGATTTAAGCTGGGACGTAAACAAAGGATGCCTTATGTTCCCAATTCGAAGAAATATGATTTAGACGGAAGTGACTGCAATAGATTACATACGGCTCCGAGGAAATGCTTATTAGTGAGAATTCCAAGGACCGCGGGCATATTTGAGCTTGAACTGAATAAATTGGCTGCAGCATTTTAAAATTATAATACAGGGCCGTACCAGAAAATTTTAAATAGAATAATTTCAGCTTAAATGCACTAATAACACCCAATCGTGGAATTGATGACAAGGATAGCTTAATGAGGTCAAAATCACTTAACACTGTATTCCAGACGGAGGTATTTGTCATCCTAACCTGTGCTCAGGAGAACCTTCTAAGAGGTTATTCCAATCTGCATATTTACATCTGCACATACAGTCAGGCAGCACTAAGAGCATTGAGTTCACCCAGAATCAACTCCAAGTTGGTTCTGGAATGTTGCCAGACACTTAATAGACTCGTTACAAAAAACTGGGTGAAACTACTATGGGTACCAGGCCGTACTGAAATAGAGGGTAACGAAGAAGCTGATGCTCTAGTCAGAAGGGGTTCTCAAGAGCCACTCAACGGTCCTGAGCCGGCTTTAGGAATTACCCCTGCCACTGCAAAGAGACAAGTTTAGCACTGGCTAAGTAACCAATCCAGTGCCAACTGGGCTTCTTTACCAAGGCTATATCAGGCAAAACTCCTCATCGGGGACATGTCGCCTGCCAACACCTTTACTCTCCTGTGGGCAGAAAAAACATTAGGATCGTGACTGGTTTACTAACAGGACACGATTACCTACAGAAGCACTTATTCACAATTGGAATCGTAAATGATGCCACCTGCAGGAAGTGCCAGTTGGAGGAAGAAACCTCAATTCATGTTCTATGTCAATGTGTAGCTCTCCTAACACTGCGACATAAAATTTTGGAGCCGCCTGGTGGAACCCCAGGCGATAAGGGACGTTAATATGGGCAGGATTCTTTCCTTCGCGTTGGAAACCGGCCTCTTCGAACGAGAACGATAACAAATTAGGTGGGAGCACAATGGACCAATAGGTCTCAGTGCAGCTTACAACAAGCCCCACCAGAAGAAGAAGAAGATACTATATTAAAATGTTACAATTTCAGCCTCAACAATTTTCTTGTGTTTCGTGATCGGTGATTCGAAACTATTTTAATAATCTATTAGGATTTCAATTATTTAGTAGTATTTCATGACTCATGACCATTTCAATAAGTTCTTGTTAATAATAATTATTTAGTATTTGACACATTTCGTGGCACTTTATAGTTTTCTAGCATTTTATCATATTTCATGCCTCTTGCATTTTATGATCAGTTCTATCGTTTCAAAGATTTGTGTAATTTCTTAGCAATTCAATAATTTTGTAATATTTCATGTCAATCAGTAAGTATTTCATAATAATTCCGTAGTATTTTATAGATTTTGTGGTATTTTATAATAATTGCTTAACGTTTCGCTATAATTTCAACAATATCCTACCAATAATTCCCTTGTATTTTTTGAAAATTTCAATAATCTCAACATGTCTATAATTTCGTGGCATTTATAATAATATTAATACCTTTCTAGCATTTCATCATGTCAACAATTCTGTAGCACATCATAATTTTGATAGATTCAAAGTATGTATTATTATTTTCATAATTTATAATAATTTAAATAATCTCGGAGTATTTCAAATAATTTTGGATACTGCTTTAGCGTTTCGTAATTTCTAATAATAAAATATTTCTCTCAAATTTAATAAGAAATTCAATGTTCTAATTAAATTTCATAACGTCTTATGATAGTGCTTTAGCATTTCCTAGTTTATAATAATTAAATATTCTCTTAAACTTTCATATTATCTCATAGTAATTTAGTTGTATTTACTAGGAAAAAATTTATTACAATTTCAAACATTGAAGCATTTTAATTCCAAACTTAGTTAATAGCATTTTACATAATTTTCATGAATGCTGCCACATCAACGTCACTAGAGGTTTCCTTCCGAACTCTAAATAATTCAGTTTAAATATCTCCTCGTGCGTTAAAATATAAAGGTTGATATGACTTCAATAAACCCGATACGATTTTGTTGGCGTGTTTTCTGTAATTCAACGTTTTCCTTAAGTGACTACACGGTTTGTTTGTCTTGACTGTGAGGAATCCTTCAGAGTTTCCATCCTACCTTATTTTGAATGTCAGGCCCAGTCAAGCACGTTTCAACCAGCTAGATAGTTCTTCCATACAGTTTAAACGGCCTTGCATGATTTTACGAACAATACACTTGTTTAAGTTGAAAATGTCATCATCGTCTCCTATATTGTTCAATATCGAAATATAAGTACATATCCTATGCGTTTTAATAATAATTCTCCCTAAACTCAGAGGTTCTTTCAAGATTTAAACAAGTAAAACGTTTGAAATTTATTGCCTTCAAATGGTCAATAAAAATATATTGCATATAAATTTATACATTCTCTCTAGAGTTTTATAAGCAATAATCTCAATATTGCCGTTCAGAACTTCATAAATGAAGACTGAGGGCTACAAACACAACAACCTCAAAGTCGCTTTATAAGATTTCCATAAAGAAGCACAGAAGCGGACGGAGTCTCATGTACTGCCTGTTTAAGGCTGCACTTTATCACGACGTAAAAAGGATCTCTACAATCTGTAAAATATTAACAATCTCCAAAGCACCATTAATCAGCGTTATTCGAGAAACTAAACCTGTCAGCAATAATTAGCTCCAGAAATCTGATTTATTATTTTTTCCCTGGCGACTCGGTGCGGGATAAATTGCTTCCTTGTTGCTTAACAACGTTTTTAACAATCGCTCAATTTGCAGAGCGCCGACGTTTTGATTTATAATCCCACTTCGCATTCAGCGGGCTTCGGGACACTGGAAGTACGCATGAATTATGCAATTTTACACACGGAATATGAATTCCCCGCGCCCGCGCCGATAATTAAATTTAAATTTGCATTTCAGTAATCATCCTAGCCCTGCCGGTGGCGCCCTTAATAATAAACGTCAAAGGAGCCGCTTGATAAATCACGGAATCATCCCGAGAATAAGCAATATGTCTCTATGGAAAGGCGATCATTCCTTCCACGCTGCTCTCGGTAATCTCTTGTTGGAAATTTTAATAAAACTTCTTCCGGGAAGTACTTGAGCGTGCAAGAGCTTGTGTTTCCTTTCAATACAAGTCGAATTTCAAAAAATCTAAAATATTTATAGGGTGGAGCGTACTTATATTTTAATTTTATAAATTCTCAACAAAGCTGCTGTAAACACAACATATGCAAATTGTCCTGCGTTGTGCAGCTTAGCTCTGTGGCTGTTATAGAAAAAGATTGTGTCTTTAAAAAATGCAAAGAAACTAAAATTACAATTTAATTACAGTATGAAACGATGAAGCAACATACAAAGAACATTTAAAAATATCTAGCATGACAGAGGCAAATAATATACTTCAGCTTGTAATATTAAGTAGTGACAAGTCTCTTGTAGTTAAGTTCCAAGTTTCAATCAGCTTCGTTTGTTATCCAGACAGCACGCAATATTTATATAATTTCGGCAATATTTGTAATGTACAAATCTCATTTAAGTATTTGCAAGCTAAAACTAAGATTGTATTAACATTACATGGAAATCTACAAAAAATATTTGCCATTAACAAAATCTTTGTGTAATATTTCCATGGCAATATTTTAAGGTTAGTGTTTGGGAAACATATAAATAATATTGTATTTTAAGGTGCTTAAAATATTAAAGTATAATATTCCAGTAACCTCAGGAATACATTTCAAAGTAATATTAGTTTAGCTAGCTTTAGGCAAGATTACTCTAATATTTGGAACAAAGATATCTACAGTATTTCAAAAGGAATCTTGAGGATTGATAATAAATCTATTATGAAAACATTATTACCAACATATTTTGAAATATGAGTAAAATATTACAACAACAGAATTAAATGATATTTGACGGTAATATTAGAGACAGTCAAAAGAGATATTTCTAGTTTATTTTTCAAATACCTTTAACACCCACTTTACTCTAATACGGGCTAAAATCCAGTAAAATCGTTGTCCCATTTTAGTTGTTTCTTGCAATACTCGCTCATAAAAGTAATATAAGATACAGTACAGTAGAGATAAAAATAACTTGTCACAATTCCTATCCGTTCAAAACTTCCAGCGCTTCCCAAGTTACCCACCTATCTTAATTCCTAGAATTCTTCGTGCAGGCGGAATGTACTTTTACGTTTAAGCCTTTGACCAGATGTTCTTTAGGCAACCATATTCCAAGAAATTTAGCGACAATCTACCTGATTTAGGCGGGGATGCTTCTGTATTGAATTACCATCTTGCCTTAGTGTTTTAAGCGAATTGTCCCAGCATAACAATAAATAACGAAGTTATTCCATGGAATCCTTGAGATTTGGTCGTTATATCTAGTATATCTAGACATGTGACTCGCTTGGGATCACCACATCAACCATCAGTGACATACCAGATTAGTGGTATTATATTCTATTACCCCTAATTTCTCATAACGATACAATATACCAATACAATCCCCTCAGCGCTAACAAGGCTGCGAACCTGCAAACAAATCTCTGTCGTCGAAAGGTGGCGACAGCTCAAGTCGCAGGTGGGAGTGGGTTTCAAAGAACAATAAGATTATCTGTTAGGGCTAATCAAAATAGGGCGCCACGCCGCGCCGTTGTCCAGTTTCGGATTTTTACTCTTGTTGAAACTCGTAACGTCGAATCTATATATAGTCCAGTCAAATGGTAGAAAATAGGCAAAAGTTTTGATGGAGTTTAGATATTTGGTTTCTATATGTTTTTTGGGTTGCTGTATATAAATATCAAACAGTGTAAAAACCCGATATTTTATTTTTTCTAAAATTGCTTGAAAACTATCCAATTTCGTAAACGTTGAACCGATAGAAAATAGAAGAGGATAAAATTTCCTACATTTTATGTACTAGGGTTTTTTCTCCTATCAATCGTTCACCCGCGAGAGCGCCGCGAAATTAGGTGTTAAAAGAAAAAATGGGAATTATCGCAATTTATTTTAAAGTAACTCGAAAACTATTTTTCTTAAATCAAAAATGGTATATGAAATTAATCTTGATAAACAAAATATTGGCAAACCTGATATTCGCGTACAGTGACCCAAAACACATATAGGAACCAAATATCAAAACTCAAAAACTCTCCCCTACTTTCTACCATTTGACTAGACTATAGCTCCCCGGTGCTCTCGCGGCGAAATGGTTGATCATAAAAAAAAATCTCAAGTACATAAAATGTGGGAAATTTTATCCTCTTTCATTTCATAGAGGTGCAACATTTAGGAAATTAGATAGTTTTCGAGTAATTTTAGAAAAACTAAAAACAACTCGTTTTTTACACTGTTTTTGCTTAAAAAACGTGTTTTCGGTCAAAATTCTTGTTGGAAAACCTGATATTTGTGTACACCGACCAAAAAACATATTAGAACCAAATATCAAAACTCTACAAAAACTTTCCTCTATTTTCTACCATTTGACTGGACTATAAGTTCGCGGCGCTCTCGCGGGTGAACGATTGGTCGGAGAAAAAAACCTTAAGTACGTAAAATGTAGGAAATGTGATATTTTTGCATTTCCCGTAGGTTCAATATTTACGAAAAATGGATAGCTTTCGGGTAATTTTGGAAAAACTGAAAAAACCGGTTTCTTACACTGTTTTTGCCTAAAAAACGTGTTTCCGGACAAAATTTTTGTTGGCAAACCTGATATTCGTGTACAGCGACCCAAAGAAACATATAGGAACCAAATATCAAAACTCCACCAAAACTTTCCCCTATTCGCCCTTTTTGAACACGATTTGACTGGACTAATAAGCTCAAGAAAAAAACAAAGATACTTTGCAGCAATAAAACACCCTTACTTCACATATAATTAGAAGTGGTTCATAATTAAATATGATGCTTATACATAGCCTTCAGGCAAGTTGGCATTTTCGTTGTAATTATTATATTATAACCCGGTTTTAAATATAAAATTCAATGATACCTAGAACCTCACTTAAAGAGTGAATTTTAAATGTAATTAACAAGCATAAGTAAAACATATGCAGATCCTAAGGTCATATATACCAAAACAGTGCTTTCGCAGCACGTAATTAAGACCCAAGTGAATTTTGAACTTTTGGCATTTGCAATTACCATCAAAACTCTAGGCAATAACTGGAGCTTTAAATGAACTTTCTTTTACAAGGCAAAACTTAAGATGGGCGCCTAACTAGCAATGCAATTGTTTCAAAAATCGAGAAGCAAAGGCATCCCAAAACTTGAACCAACACAAACATGGTGACATCCGGTTCGCCAATGTCGACGAACGGCGTCACGAATTACGTCAAGATTTACCAGTGGAAATCACTGTGGTTTCATGTTAAAACGAGTACAGCGCTTGCCACCTAACGGTCTTAAGACAAGATACTAAAATAAGTGTTCTGCACACTGGTAAAGAACTAGATTAGGAATTTTAGGCGCAGGAATTCGAATAAAATTCATTTAGAAATCCGACCAGTGCTATTGTAGGCGTTTTGTGTCTGGGGTAATACCTCAAAATCGCAAATAAATAAACTAGAAGTGTTCCAAGATGAAATATTACGAACTATATTAAAAGCTCCGTGGTGTATGAGACACAATGAAATTCACTAGGGATGCCTACTGTTAGTAAATATATAGAAAAGTGTACCTATAAAAAGTTCTTCTATAACATTGAAGTGTGCTCAAGTGCTAACTATCATGCAATCGGACAATGAAAAATCCACAACAGACTTATGCGAAAACTACCACCGTATGATTATCCTCAGAAGAATACGTCCTACTCTGATTGCCTACTACAATCTTTAGTAGTTGATCTGCCATTTTAAACTCTTATAGCTAATTATTATAGGGCTAGGATTTTAATGACGTTAAAAATCAGCGAAAATGCAAAATATAAAATGCAATTATTACTTAAAAATCTCGCAAAAATTACATAAAAATTTTAAAAAATGAAATATAAATGTTATTTCCAAATTAGAACTTTTTACTTAAATTTTTAAAATACAGAATCAGGAATTGGCATCAGCTAAATTCAGTAACCAAAAAAAAAACAGGTAAACGCAATACCTTTATTCATTCAACTTAATCATAAACGCTTAACAATAATTTTATTAACTACAATAATTGTGAATTACAGTATACAGTAAACACTTTATGTAAATTTTCAAATGAAAATGATTGTCTGTTGTCATTCAGTAAGCATTTATACATAGAAAAGCTCCTTTCTACTTCGACTGATACAACAGGAGCCTACTTAAAATAGGGTATGTCACTTGAAGTTAGTTCTAATTCGTCACTAAAATTAACCGAAAAAATTTCCCCTGATAGAACTTTAGCGATCGAACACATTGTTTCGTAGCCGATATTTTTCCCCAAAACACCATTCACTTATTACAGCTTTTCCCATTTTACCACGTGCACCCTTCAAATCACTAACAGTTTTATTAATCAACTGTAGTTGATCCACCAGCTGCACTTGCGACTGTTCCAGAATGGTTATTGCCTTCTAACACTTCTTGTGCTATTTTAATTGAAGCTGCTTCAGTGCTGTCGAACGAATCGATGACCTTTTTAACGACTTTTAAGTTTTCACAGTAGTAATTGCAGGCTGCAATCCAGGTACCCCATCTTTTTAAAACCGGGGATACAGGGAGTGGAATATCTGGAGTTTCGGTTTTGAAAGCCGTAACTCGTAAAGGAACTTTTAAAAACACCTTTTTACACAGCCAATAAATTTGTCAATTTCTGGAAATTGACCGCGAACTTCCTCAGCGACTATATGTAAACCATGGGCCAAACACGTTAAATGCAGCATTTTGGAGTAGAGAGTCCGAAGAGAGTTAGCAGCCTTGACCATGTAGGGTGCAGCGTCCGTTATTAACAGTAGCACTTTATCGTGCTTAATTCCATCAGGCCAGAACGCTCTCATTGAATTATCAAAGAATTTGCTTATTGTAGGATAGTTAACTTTCTCCAAATGCTCACAGTTAAGTAAAAACTGTTCACCAGGGCCGTCCTCTTCCAGAGTTCCAACGATTATATTTGATACATACCGTCCTAGAGAATCTGTAGTCTCATTCATGGATACCCTCAGGTTTGTTGTCCAACTCGTTTTCTTATTTCCACCAGCGTTTTGTCGTAACAACGAGAAACATAGTTTTTTTCTCAGTGTTGAAAGATCTGCTATTGATTTTCCGGTGTGCCTTTCTGAGAAATTCCGCAACTTAGGATGGCTCAGCTTATTCAACGGGATGTCCGCCGAAAGAAACACCATACAGAGCTCTTCAAAAAAAGGATTGTAAGATGACACGGTTTCGCTAAGAAGCTGTTGTTGTAGTACCTTTTGGTCGTTCACTCGCTGCAAATGTCGTTTATGTTTTTCTTGATTGACATGTTGCTCCAGTGTAAACTTTCTTTCGGCAGCTACCCTCACATTGCACAACTTGCAGAATAAAATTTTGTCATCAGTGAAAAATATCTTTTCTCCATATTAGTAGAGAGGCCAAACTAAATTAACTCGCCAAATAACGATTTTCGTGGGACTGAGTAGCTTTATACCGAAAAGTGGTACCTTCTTATTCGGTGGTGTTTCCTGAGTATGAAAAATCATGTTGTCGCTTTCTCGGCCTGTGGAGGGAAGAGATATTACGTCACAAATATGTCCATTCTTGGTTCCAGGTTTTAGTACAGTAAAACTAGATTTAACCCAAACATCCAAAAAATAAAATTCTACCCAGCGAAAAACTGTTTAGTACCCTCCTCTTAGTAAGTGGAAAAAAGTTGCATGACCTTGCGCGTTGGATTTAGGTGGGAGGGGCTTTGTAAGATGGTAGGTTTCAACAATTTTACAGTTTAATCTATATTTAATTTAGAATAAAAATGGTCTTATGCATTTTCGACTTCCAGACAAGGGTTACAGAGATATGGTAGGGGTAATGATGTCATTATTTTCCAGTTAGCTTGGGATTCATCGTACTCGCTTGAAAATTAATATATTTCTTTATAAAGAGTATGTTTCGTTATAAAAAGTACTTAGTGACGCATCAATAAGATAGGAACATTTGTATGTGTGTATGTATGTATGTTGGTACAGAGCTGGCAACTCCGCTACCATATAGGTGGAAACACCAAATCCTGAAGAATCCTCGAAAGACGCCCATGCTGCTACAGGAGCAAAAAGGAATGACGATGATGATGATGTATGTATGTACGGCTATGTGTATGTATATGATAATATATCTGCATTGCTCCCCTCCTTTGTCGCTTTTATCTTCATTTTGCCTATTTTTCCTTTTGAATAATTCACATATCGTTTTTTTCGTTCCCATTTGTGTTTTTATAATTACACCTACTTAAATTACCTCTATCTTTTGTCATATCATCCTAAAAAGATAAAGTCATGTAGATATCATTAAAACAGGGTTAACTACAAACTTTATCTAATAAGCTTTAATACAAAAATAATAGAAATTGTTTTTCTTCACAATACATGCTTTTCAGTAAATTCAGTGTTCTTCAATGAAAACTGGTATGTACAACGTACAAGATAGTTACATAATAATAAATTCCCAGCAATCAGTAACCTAAAAACCTTCAAGCTCTTTCTCATGTAAAGTATTAGCGCGGCAATAAAAATGTTGCTACCGCTCTAATAACGTAAATGGCTATTTAAGAAGCAATTAGGTAAGATAAGGCCGGAATATCATTGTTGGTTCACTCTCACCGACTGCAAGCCAGTCTTAGAAAACAGCTGTGTAAGTTACTGACTCACTGACTGCATTCCAAAGAAATGTAATCCCTTAATGGGCATTCTTTTGTAGATAACTTAAGCACATTCCCAGAAAACATTAACTTTGCATTTAGCTAACCATAGAGGTTTTAGGATTCATTTCCAAACAGGTGAAAATACCGGAATAACCGGAACTACCGAGAATAGAAAAATATTGCATTTTGTTCTAGACTGCATGAAAAACAAAACTTTAACAAAAGTATATAAGCTCGCCGAGGAAAATATTGCAACCTATCAAAAAAATTAGCGCTATTCCTCAAAAATGCAAAAAAAAATCACTGAAAAACACAAAAAGACCCCAAAAATGCTGGAAATACCATAAAAATTAGCAAAAAACCCCCTTCCTCAAAAATGGCAAATGTTGCAAAAAAATGCACCAACAAGTTGCTCTCATTTGATTCCATTTATTCTGAAACACGTTTATATATAACTGAGCAATGTCTCAGACTTTCAGAAAAAAAGATACAAGATCATCAAAATCCTAGCCCCACGTAATTAATATTAGTATAACAATTGAGCTTATTTAACTAGATTGAGTGTTTCCAATATAACTTTAGCACTTTTAAAGGCTAAAAGCCGCTCATCTATCTCATTTGATTTTATACTATTGACCACGCAATTTATACCTGTTAAACCGTCTGTTCATATTAGAAACTGATGTTCAAATTTGAAACTGTTAAAAACTGCATAGACCTGGGTTCTTTCTGTCTCAGGAGCGGCCGTACGTGATGGTGAAGAGCGACAAGAACCTGACGGGAAACGCCAGGTTCGAGGGCTTCTGCATCGACCTGCTGCGGGCGATCGCGGGCCAGGTCGAGTTCGACTACGTGATCCGGCTCGTGCCCGACCACATGTACGGGGTGTACGACCCTGAGACCAAGGAGTGGAACGGCATCGTGAAGGAGCTGAAAGAAAAGGTAAGTGCATTAGCGTTTTAATTAAATTCGTGCCATAAATCACAATTACTCGAAGGCCGCCGCTTAAAAGGGTTCGCGCGTTAATCCGCAGGACCTGGCGAGGGCACGTACACGCGCATTTTAATTGACCCGCTTTTAAGTGGGCCCGATCGGGTCAAACGCGGCCGCCTCGTGCCCTAGGGTCGTTCTTTCAAATTCGGTTTGAATATGCAGATTAACTACTGCTGCAAAAACCCCATCTTCGACCGGGTCTGACGGATGGAATCTAAAGCGTTTTTTCAATGATCGGATGCTGGATTATTGCAGTGGGCCTTTGTATTAAACCGTTTTTAATCCGTTTTTCAAAGCTCTATATAAAAATGAAATGTTCCGTAAGAGCAGTATTTAGTAACCTAAAATGCTACTGCCACAAGCTAGTGCATTTTGCTGTACACCTAAATATCAAAAACCAATTTAACATTTTGTTAAAGTCGTTTATATACTAGAACGATAGAGGACTGTGAAGGATTAAAATATTTGAGATGCAGGTTACTAGAAAATAATTTGTATGTAACAACTTTTTAACATGGCAACAGATTATGATTAATTTCTCTCTCTAGTCATTAAATTCAAAGTTGTTTTTGTTATATTACGTCATCTATTCCTGTCTTTTCCAATTTCAATATTTTTATTGCAAGGAGCTTCTGTACATTCCTCCATTTAGTCAACCCAACTCTTTAGTGGAAGACCTCTTGGATATCCAAAGTACTTTTCATTCTGATTATCGTTTCAGTTCAAAGAAAACGAAACCACATCTCCTAAGTGTTTT
>CALNHX010009441.1:0-49883 GCA_940337035.1 Agriotes lineatus
AAACGTCAATCAACGTCAACATAACCTACAAAAGTTGGTTAAAATGTTGTAATTTCGGGATTTAAAAAAACAATGTACCCCACGGCACTGGAAGTTCCTTTTTATCCCTCATGTGGTTTATTTGCTTTGGCCCTACGGGCCTCGGCAACTAAATCCCCAATCGTGATAAAAAGCTCAACTTCAGTGATAACCTATGTGGAAACTAATATAAAAAAATATATACATTTGAACTTTCAAGTCCCTATACCTTCTTACTGAAGGGCTTTGTACTAAGGTATATTAGGTTTAAACGGTTTATTATAACCTAAGGAATCTATGCCAAATCGGTGTCGCATTTTTTTTGGTACACCCTGTATAATTGTTATCCTTGAATTTATTTATTTACTTACATCTTACTTCAAAACAAACTAAACACTTTTGGTTTTGGTGAACGGTGCATGTAGCTACAAGATTTAATTATCAAAAAACCTTCAAAAGTGAAAGAGTATGTAGGTTACTATATAGCTAACAAAACATAAAAATTAAGCATTTTTAGATTACGATTACGAATCGACACAACACTAATAGTTGTAACTTGCAATTACAAGAAGGTTCTACTAAATAAAACTACGTATATGACAATAATTTTTATTGAAAGTAATTGAAAAAGTAATTGATGTTGTACAATTACAATTACTAAGTAATTGGTAATTGAATTACTATTTTCTGTAAGTAATTGAATCTCTGGTAATTAAATTACTGCATTGGACGGTAATTGGTAATTAGTAATTAATTACTTTTTAAAAGTAATTTGCCCAGCTCTTGTCTGGAATACACGCTCCAGCAGGAAGTCGAGGTGTTGATTTGCTGTTGTGTTGGAATCCAGGCAAAAACGGCCGAAATAGGGAGGTTTTCACCAGCAGGGTCAAAGAATCCTGATCTCCAATGCAGATTCACATGTAGTTAAAAATTTTGACTTGGGTAAAATTTGAAAAGTAATTTAGCAGAATATTAGTCAAACATTATTTAGAATGTATGATTTTTGATGATAAATAAAAATCATATAGTCGTAAAATATACTTTTTGCACTTGCGGGACTAAAGTTGGCACTTTAGTCACTTATTTCAGGGACTAAAGTTGGCACTTTAGTCACTTATTTCAGGGACTAAAGTAGCTCATTTAATCTCTAGGGACAGAAGTAATTACTTTAGCCCCTAGGGACTAAAGTAAAAATGTTACCGTATCTATGGTAAATTTATTTACACAGCATTCTTAATAAAATTTGTATTTAAAATTAATCAGTTGGCAGTACTGAAGTGCTTTGTCAGTCAATGTCAAATTCGAGGTTAGTAGGTTAGGTTTTGTTTGTCATTTGAGACACACGTAGCAAAACTTAACCTGCAAATCTCGAATTTGACATAGACTGAAAATACACTTCAGTACTGCCAACTGGTTCAGGCTATCTAGGGCCTGCTGCAATTCAGTTTTTAAAAAATCACTCTGTACACAACATTCTTAATAAAATTCGTATTTGTCAGTTTCCAAATTGACAAATTTCAAATTTTCCAAGTATTTGATGGTATTGTTCCCAAAAGTGCAAAAAATAGGGTATACCACACGGGACTAAAGTGCTTAAATCCCTTGAGTGATTATTTCCCTCAGGCCCTACGGGCCCTCAGGAAATACTATTCACTCGCGGGATTTAATGATGCACTTTAGTCCCTCATGATATAATATACTATTAATTTACATTTGAAGAATATTTAAAAATTATTAACTTTGTAAGCCCCTTTATCAAATTTCATTTGCATTCTGCCTTCAGAACAGCTTATGCCTTCTGTTTTATTAACTATATCCAAGTATGGATTGTACATAAAGAATGACTGCTTTTATTAATTAATAATCTTGTTGCGTAAACCTTGAAAATGTCGTCAAGGAATTTTCCAAAAATCTTTTACTCTAATCATGTAAGTCCACATGTTAAAGGAAAAATGAAATTGTTCGCTAATCCTATTTTTTCTGTTTTCAGAATGTATATTAAACTTTTATATTGTAATGAATTTTTAAATTACTGGTGAAGCCATCAAAAGTGGCAAAACGTTTAATAATTTTTTAATTTTCTTAAAATTTAAATTAAAGTATATTTCACGACTATATGATTTTTATTTATCATCAAAAATCATACATTCTAAATAATGTTTGACTAATATTCTTCTAAATTACTTTTCAAATTTTACCCAAGTCAAATTATAAAAATGTTTAATTATTAATTAATGTCGTTTGGAATAAGATACCAAAAATAATTTTTACAAATACACACGCTCAGTTAATAACGAAAATAAAACACCGAATGTCTGAAATTTACAATATTTGCAAGTTCACAACACACGCATGCGCACCGTAATGACAAGACGACAAGGTTACAGATATATCTTTTACAACAAATATAACATAACAAACTCAATAGAACTTCTTAGGTACTATTTTAATTAATTTTAATAAAAGTAACCCCTACTTAGTTAAGTTCGTGCACCTTACGTCCAGAATGTTCTCGATACTCATTTCGAATTCGCGGCTTTGCTTTAAGAACGCGAACGTTCGACAAGCTTCGGGAATCCGAAGCGCTCGGTATATAAGCGCCCGCTTTGGCGCGTATTCGGTTTACTTTAAATATTATCGAAACTGTTGAAGTTGGTGCGCGAACACTGCATAAACATAAACTGTGCCAGTGCGTAAGACGTGGAGTGTTATCGAGTTTCAAACATGGCCCAAGTGCCAGCCATTGGTATCGACTTGGGCACCACGTACTCGTGTGTAGCAGTATGGCGAAATGGAAAAGTGGAAATCATCGCCAACGACCAAGGGGACCGCACAACCCCCAGTTACGTGGCCTTCACGGACGTCGAGCGCCTCATTGGAGATGCCGCGAAGAACCAAGCGGCTATAAACCCCAAGAACACGGTCTTCGATGCAAAGCGCCTCATAGGGCGTAAGTTTCACGATCCGAAAATTCAAAACGATTTCAAACATTGGCCCTTTGAAGTGGTTAACGACAAAGGCAAACCCAAAGTGCAAGTATATTACAAAGGAAACCGTAAAATAATATCTGCTGAGGAAATCAGTTCCATGGTTCTTGGGAACCTGAAAGAAACTGCCGAAGCCTACTTGGGTGGTGCCGTAAAGGACGCTGTAATCACCGTTCCTGCTTACTTCAACGATTCCCAGCGTCAAGCCACTAAGGATGCTGGAGTCATCGCTGGACTTAACGTTTTAAGAATTATCAACGAACCAACGGCAGCTGCTCTAGCTTATGGGCTAGACAAGAATCTCAAGGGCGAGAGGAATATTCTCATTTTTGACTTGGGAGGTGGCACCTTCGACGTGTCCATCCTCACAATCGATGAAGGATCTTTATTTGAAGTTAGAGCCACTGCCGGAAATACCCACCTCGGAGGAGAAGACTTCGATAATAGGCTCATTGCCTACCTTGCCGACGAATTCAAACGTAAATCCAAGAAGGATATCACTAACAATCCCAGATCTCTTCGGAGGTTAAGAACTGCAGCCGAAAGAGCCAAACGCACGTTATCTTCCAGCACGGAAGCTTCTATTGAGGTGGAAGCATTGTTTGACGGGATTGATTTCTACACGAGAGTTTCAAGGGCTCGATTTGAAGAGCTCTGCTCGGATTTGTTCAGGAGCACGCTGCAGTCGGTGGAAAAAGCTCTAGGTGACGCTGAAATGAATGTAGGGTTGATTAACGAGGTGGTTCTAGTGGGTGGATCCACTCGCATTCCAAAAATTCAATCGTTGCTGCAAGATTACTTCTGCGGTAAACCCTTAAATTTATCCATAAATCCGGACGAAGCAGTGGCTTATCGTGCAGCAGTCCAAGCTGCAATACTAAGTGGGGATCCCAGTGCCGAAATTGAAAATGTTTTACTGGTGGACGTTGCCCCTTTATCTTTAGGTATCGAAACTACTGGAGGAGTCATGGCTAAGATAATAGAACGTAACGCAGTCATCCCGTGTAAGCATTCACAAATCTTCACTACGCAAGAAAATAATCAGACAGTGGTCACCGTTGAAGTTTTCGAAGGCGAAAGAGCTCTGACTACAGACAACAACTTGTTAGGCACTTTCGATTTGACTGGAATTCTACCAGCTCCACGAGGGGTTCCTCAGATTGAAGTTTCGTTCGACTTGGATGCAAACGGAATTTTGAATGTATCTGCGAAGGACAGAGGTTCTGGCAACTCAAGAAAGGTCGTCATAAAGAATGACAAAGGGAGGTTGTCCCAGAAAGAGATAGACAGAATGGTGGCTGATGCCGAGAAATACCGTGAAGAAGATAAAAAGCAACGCCAGAGAATTTCAGCACGAAATTTACTGGAAAGTTACATTTTTAGCCTTAAGCAAGCTATAAATGATGCTGGCAAAAAATTAAGTTTGAAGAGTAAAGGAACTGTGGACAGAGCCTGCGACGACTGTTTGCAGTGGTTGGACAATAATAGGTTGGCAGAGGAGGGAGAGTATCTAGAACAACAAAAGGAGTTGTTTTTAGTGTGTAGTCCCATCATGACTAACCTTTACCGTAATGGTTGTCGTCCTCAAGGAATTCCTAGTAATCTTAAACAACAAGCTAAGGGTTTCAGTAATTGGCAAGGTCCTGAAATTAATGAAGTAGATTAGTTCCTTCGTATTGGGAATTGCAATGTTTTTGATATTCAGTAGCCTAGTTCAGGGCTGTCCAACTTCAAGGGGTTCAAGGGCCACTGTAAAAAAATTTAAGGTTATGAGGGCCGCATCATAAAATGTGTCGTATGGAACGTTGTGAGTGATTTGTAATAAATATAAAACGTGTATATTTCAATACTAATTTTTATTTATTCAAGAAGCTTAGGTTACATTACAAAAAGCATTGAAACATAAAAGAGATATACAGGGTGTTTCCTGAGCTAACCGACAAACTTGCACCATATGTTCTAAAAGTGATTCTAAACAAAAAAATTCATATTCACTTTAGGTTAATTCCTTTCCGTTCTTGAGATACCGACAAAAGAAAAAAATTATATCAATTAATCTAAATTTACGTACAGGGATATGACGTTAAGCTCAAATAGGAGAAATACGTTCACTCAAATATATATTCGATTAGGTAAAACACCAGATAATTACCAAAACAAATATAATGTAATATAATAATTAAAAATAACTCTGAGTTATATATTATGTAAAATTAACATGTTCTTCTGCAACGGTGTCTGATTTCGTGGGTCGAGCTGCAACCCAATGCACCGGAAAGTGTTGCGGGTCTCTATTGGTAGTCCGCCGCTACGCACGCCGATTTTTCGGGGGATGGGCTGGGTAGGTCTTTTGTTCCTGCAAACTTGACCTTCCACTCATCAGTGATTTTAAGCTGTAATTTTCCGGCGAATTTAGCGATTGTAAGGGTTACCTGGAGCGGGCGTTAGTTTCTAAATCCTGGTGCAGAGGTTGCTGGTATCTTACGACGGCTAGGCGTCGTTCTTGGAGCGAACGCGGTGTCAAATCCTGCAGATGTATTTTTTCGCCTTGAGCCGGAAAATGATGTTGACATTCCCCCGATAGGAAATTTGCGGGCTGCGGAATCGAACGTCGAAGTCCAGGAATTTGCCTTTTAATGGCCAAAAAGAGGCCCTGCAAGTGAGTTTATGAAAGGCGGCTACAGGACTCTAACCGCTCACAAGCGGGGTAGAGGCATCGATTCCTACATTTCACCTCTCGGGGCGCAGAAATTTGCATTTACAAATTAGGGGGTCGTAAATGACTTTTAAGCAGTTAGCCCTGGAAAACAGTACAGCGTATTAAGACAGAGTTAAAGCGTCAGTTATTCGATTTCCCAAGAAAGTTCAACAATCAAAATAAAATCGAATTTTAGCTGTCTTGCTCTTGTCGAAAATTTGAACTTCTCGGGCTGACAGTACAACACGTCATCTCCTTTTAAGCCTGGTCTGGTAAGGGTTGGAGATCTACTCCGTTAGACAGTTCAGCGTGTCAGACCGGAGGGCCCAGGTAGAAAAGAAGAGGACAGGATCAGGACTGGTGGACTCAAGGGGGAATTCGAACCGCGGGCCGCAAAAATATTATGGCGGGCCGCATGCGGCCCGCGGGCCACATGTTGGACAGCCCTGGCCTAGTTTATATTCTTAAAATAAGTGTACTGAATCGAAATGAGATATTTAGATTTATATGATCGTTGTTTTCTACTTTCATATCTGAAAAGAGCCAAATAAATATTACAAAAAGATATAACTCTTATTTAATGTGATACTGTATATTTACTGATAGTGGTTATTAGTAATAGTAGTACAAATGGATATTAAATATCTAAATTAGTTCTAAATATTTTCAAATATGATATGGGTATAGATTATGTTCGTAAGATGACTGTTAAAGAACTGTAAATGTATTATGTTATAATAATAAAAAAATAAATAATGATTTGCTTTTTAATGCCTATTGAACTACAGTATAAAGCAATCTACATATTTGCTTATCTCTATATTGCTCTATGTCATGGTAGTGCATGTTGCATATTTCTATACAGGATTATGTTAAATTAGGTAAGTACCTACCTATAGATATTTTTACAGTATGAATCTTGCAATGACATAATTAGTGTATGTAATGTGTTTTGTAAAATGAATGCCTGAATTCATTACATTCATCTAGCTTTATGTTATTTAATGGCTATTTTGTTCGATTTTTAATAATTTTAATTTTGCTGGATGGCAAAATACCCATTAAACAACATGAATTAATCACACCATAAAAATATTTCAAAGATTAATTCAACATTGCAAAAATGGTAAAATAAAAACTGCAAAGAGTAAAATAAATGAGCGTGAGAGAAAAAACTAAGAAAGAGTTTGAAAGAAAAGAAATAGAAAATATGGGGAATCTTTTAAAAATAAAACTAAAGTAGCGCAGCTCCTGAATGCCCTTCCTGAAAGTTCAAGCCCTAGTACTAGTAACCATGTCAATCTACAAAATGAAAGAAGGCGAAAATAAGTGCTCGAAAAAGAAGAAGTAGAACAGAGTTAAAAGACAAAATAAAAGAAAAACTTGCTGTAATAACAAGAAAAGTTTTAAAATACAGACAACAGCTTCACAGGTGCCAAAGTGTCAAGTCTTCACATAAAAAACAAAATTAAAATGTTTTAAAAGGACAAAATATTACACCTCTTGTAAAAAGGAAAATGTTATTTGCTGAGTCACATCGAATCAATTAAGGAGAGTTGCAATAAAGAAACAAATGTCGCCAAGAAATATGATTTTGTTGGTAAAGTGAATGGTGATAAAAAATAACAGTTCTAAATGAAATAAAATAACTAACATCTGTCAGTATGTTAGTAAAGCGCAAATATAAATACATTCAAGCTCATGAAAAGAATCTTTAAAAAAAGCAACAAAGCTATTAAAAGTTTTCTTCAATATGAAGATAGCACCTGAAAAAAGAAACAGTGACTTTAGAAACCACAATAAAAAATCCTGCAGTAGGAAATATAATAAATGGCCCCACTGAAGAAAAGATACAGGAAGAAATAAAAAGATCCCGTAATGGTAAAGCGACATGGAAAGACAGGATAGCAGCAGAGCTACTGAAATATGGAGGGGAAACGCTTCAAACGCAAGTATGTACACTTATCCAAGAAATATGGACACAGAACGAAATGCTGCTCGAGTGGAATCAGGGGATAATAACAATAATGCACAAAAAGAAAGATAGGGAAGAATGCAGCAACTATAGACCAATAACGATTCTTAATACTACGTACAAAATCCTAGCAAACATATTACACAGCAAATTGAAAGTCTGAAAAAATACTAGAGGACTATCAAAATGGTTTTAGACCAGAAAAATCAACTTTAACTGATACATACTATAGAGCAAATTTACGAAAAATCCCCAGAATATAATGAAGAACTACACTTACGATCATTGAAAATGAACAGGGTTATGCATGTCAAATTGACTTAACCGACGTTTTGCAATTGCGTGCAACGTTATTTTATTATTACGATGAGGAGAGAGTTAGGACAACACGATTCTGCTTTGGAGACAAGGGAAATTCAGAAAACGTATATCAACTACTGTAATGTTTGTTGCATAGCCCTGTTCATTTTCAATGATTCTTTGTGTACATGTGATTTTTATAGATTTCCGAAACGCGTTCAACTTGATAAACAGAACTAAAGTGCTCCAAGAATTAAGGATGTTGGGAATCCCAGTGAAACTTGTAGATATACTGGAGATGACATTAAAAAATAATAATGGCAAAGTAAGATTCCAAGGATTAGTGTCAGACGAATTTAGCATTAACAAAGGAGTGAAGCAAGAAGACCCAATCTCTCGTACTTGAATCCATTTTAAGAAAATCAAACCTAAATAAGAATATAATAGAAAATGAGAGACAAATAATCGTCTACGCCGACGACATTACAATTACAATACACAAAAAGACTTAATAAGAGCAGTAGAGAGACACAAACGCACAAAAGTTCGGTTACAAATAAACAAAGGCAAGACAAAATATATGAGAGTTACAAGGGAGAAGCAAAAAACTGAAAATCCTATAAAAAAACTACAAGTTTGAAGACGTATTACACTTCAACTATTTAAGAGCAGTGATAAAACAAACAGAAAAAAAAGAATCCTATAAGGATACCAAATCTTTGGCATTAATAGAAAACTACTGAAGTCGAAAACAATCAGCAAAAGAACAAAAATTCGAATATATAAAACTATGATTAGACCAGTTATCTCTTACGCGCTGGAAATAACTATACATAAAAAAGAAAAAGAAGCCTTACAATTACTCGAAAGGAAAAATAATGAGAACAATGCTGGGACCAGGCCTACCAAGAGATGGACAAAGGAGCTTACAGAAAAACGCAGAAATAGAAAAACAAGACCAAGAGCAAGAGGAAGGCTAAGAAGTAGATGCTGGAATCAGGTGCAGGAGGATATAAAAATATTGAAAATTAAAGACTGGAAACTAAAATGCAAAGAAAGAAAAGAATGGAACAAATAACAAAAAAATCCAGGACTAACATAGAATTGTAAAAGCATGTGTACAAGAGGATTAATCTACCTCAATTGTCTTGTTACGAATTACTTAAGTCCTACCTATCGGAAAGAAGTTTTCAAGTAAAATTCAAAGATGCGCAATCGAATCTTCACCCAATACAAGCCGACGTACCGCAGGGAACAATTCTAGGACCAATCCTATATGTAATCTACACAGCAGATCTACCAACCACTCCACAGACGCTAGTAGCTACTTATGCCGACGACACCGCAGCGTTGGCATCCCATACTGATCCTGAAAGAGCATCATTGATACTCCAAAGAAACCTCAACAGAATAGAGACCTGGTTGAAATTATGGCGTATACGTGTGAATGAAACAAAATCCACTCAAGTAACTTTTACTCTCCGGAGAAAAACCTGCCCTCCGGTAACATTAAATAATATCTTGCTTCCGCAACAAGACAACGTAAAATACTTGGGAATTCACTTAGATCGACGTCTTACTTGGAAGACCCACATCATGAAAAAGCGGATGCAACTTGGATTAAAGCTAAGAAACATGTATTGGATGCTCGGGAGAAAGTCTCAGTTAACCTTGGAAAACAAAGTTTTACTCTATAAGGCCATCTTAAAACCAATCTGGACTTATGGCATCCAGCTTTGAAGAACTGCCAGTAATTCAAACCTAGAAATACTTCAATGATATCAGAATAAAACAATCAGGATCATCGCAAATGCTCCTTGGTATGTTACTAAATGGCTACTACAACAGGATATCCCGATACCTACAATCAAGCAGGAAATCCAAAGTGCTAGTGAAAAATATCAAGTGAAACTTAGTGCGCATCCTAATGACTTAGCTGTGGCGTTACTAGATAGACAATATATCCCTCGACTTCAAAGATGTGACCGTTAGACCTGCCCGAAAGATTTAATTAGATTAGGTTCAATTATAGTTTAAGTATGAAGTTTAATTAGATTCTGTCTTCAACTAACCCTTACTTGCTGCAGAATCACGAAGTACTATCATTGGATATTACTTCCTCATGTTATGTATTATATGCCAAACTATTTAGTGAATGTTATGCTATAACAGATTGTAAATACTCAATTAATAAACATGTGAAAAAAAAAGAATAAAGGAAAACAATGGTAAGAAATCAAAAAATTTTATTCATTTTACAATCTAAGAAAAATTTATTCGAAAACTAGTTTTCTTTTAATATAAACTTCACTTCCAGTAAATTTTCAAAGTGTGGTATTTTTCAAAGCAAGGAATTACACATAATGGGACCTCACATTTCGTACAACAATATGTTGTTTCTTGTCTCAATTTTTTATTTGAACAGACGATACATCTTTGGCGCTCTTGTTTATTTGTTACCTCATCTTTCGGCAAATGAGATATAAAATGCCTTGAAATTAGTCTCAGTGGTGACTCAGCATCACTGCCCCTTTTGCTAGTGCGGCGAAGTTTTTCTTTATGATATTTTTCTAACAATTCCTTTACTAATTTCAACTGGAAATCTGCTATTGGGATATTCTCTCCTGTTTTCATCTTGTATTGAGCATTTGAGCATTTAGGAGGGTCATATCAATTAGGTGAAAAAATACTTTTTTGTACCATTTTACGCTTTTCCTTAGAGATTCTATTGAACTCTGCAACATGTCGGTTTTGTCTACTGCTCCCATGTTTGTATTGTAGTCTATGACTAATTTTGGCTTGAAAATATCTTCTTTTGTTCTGGCGTCTGGTTCACCAGTCAGAGCTATTTCTGGTGTATGAAATGTAGATAGTAATCGGACTTCTCGTTTGTCTTGCCATTTTAGAGTCAACAAATTATCATTACAATACCAAACGATTTCACCTCTTGCAAGATCTTCTGTCATTTTAGGCATATATTTTCTACTTGCTTTTAAAGTCCCACACGCAGCTGTTTGCCTGCTGTGCAGCATAGTATAGAGAATAGGGCTGGTGTACCAGTTGTCTGTGTACAAAGTATGCCCAGAGTCAATATAATCTTCCATTAGTGTAAAAATTATATTTCCGGATATGCCAATCTCTTTATCGTATTCCACGATTTCAGTTGCAGCTCCGCAATAAATAATAAAATTTAATATGTATCCCGTTTCGCAATCGCACAGTATAAAAAAATTTGATTCCAAATCTATGGCGTTTGGAAGGGATATACTGCTTGAATGAGAGCCTCCCCTTGAATAACATCAGGCTTTCGTCAATGCAGAGGTTTTGAAATGGGTAGAAAACCTCTTTGTATTTTTTCTGCAAGTGGGATATCAACAATCTGATTTTGTATAGCTTGTCTCCGTTAGCATCAAGATTATTATCATAAAAATGTAGCAACCAGAGAGATAATGATCGCGCGTAAGTACTTGTCCAAAAATTGGAGTTGCCAATAATGAATCTGTAGACCAATAATCAACAATCTTTAGTTTTCTTATTTATGGCATCAATATTGACAACGCCAAGAAACAGTACATTTCATCTGAGCTTACATTATACCATTTCTTTCTGTGACACTCCTTTTAATTTCCTTTCACCTTCTGGCTATGAAAAAGATTGGTTTGTTTCACTATGTCCGAAATAATATCCTCGGAAAAGCATAATTCGAAACAGTCCAAAGCGGATACATTTTCAGCTACATTTTTACAGCCAGAATTTCTGTCTTGAAATTGGTGTCCTTTTGGTTGAAAGTTGTCAGTTTTCCAAATAAAATAATTTTCCCATTGACTACAGGCTTCTTTAATTCTTTTAGGTGCAGGTGGATCTAAAAAATAACAGCTGTTTTAATTTGCTGAAGCCTCAGCATTTTATTAGTAGGTAATACTTCATTCAGGTAAAATCGTGCTAATTTTTATAACTATTAGAATGTTTACCTTCGTTTGGAAGGATGTCACTATTTGAATTATTGTTGGCATGTTCATCATCCTCAGGGAAATAATTTTCACTCAAATTACCGTTTACAGGATCCACTGGAATATTTTCATCGTCACTGTCTTGTAATTGAATACCTGAAATGCCTTTATAAATAGTCTCTTCATTCTCCGAGTCACTCTGTCCATCAAACTGTAAGTTCTCGTCATCACTACGTTCTTCCAAAATTTTTGCCAGTTCATTATCGGTTAAATATTTACGAGCCATTGCCACAAAACACAAAAGCACGTGCGCTCAGCAGCAGTAAAAATA
This sequence comes from Agriotes lineatus, assembly GCA_940337035.1. Lineage (NCBI taxonomy): Eukaryota > Metazoa > Arthropoda > Insecta > Coleoptera > Elateridae > Agriotes > Agriotes lineatus. The sequence continues at coordinate 12,260 of CALNHX010009441.1, forward strand.
CACAACTGATGAGTGTACTTGATATTATGCTACAACAGCTTGGCCTTGAAATTGCACTAAGCACTTACTAACGACAAATAACAAAGGACGGATCTACACGTGTGTAGGATCGCAAACGTGTGTTTCCCGATCTGAATGCATTTTTTCGACCGTTTGAAATAATGCGGCTCCCGCATATTAAGTATGTCCACAATTTGCGCTTTTTTGCGTCTTCCGTCACGAAAATGTTAATATTAAGAATACAGATTCTTGTTTATTTATTATTTATGAAAATTCCAGTTTAGTGACAAAAAATTAAAGGTTTTAAAAATAATTGAAGAAAATTCTGCACATGAAATTCTTACTTCATTATGCTGCCAGGTATTACTAGAAAAATGCTTGGAAAGGAAATGTCCGCAATGCAAATAAAATGAAATAGTTTTCTGAAAATGATGAAACAACTTTTGAAAAATGGATAACTACAGCAGGGACCATTCACATAAAGAAAACTGTAAAGGAAAAAAGGCATGTTGCAAAAAAGATTTAGTAACTGAATTTAATGGGTCTGTTAAGAAATGTATGCAACACCTTGCAAATATTAATCATCAATATCAAATTATTCATAATGTTAAATCTAACCTAGGCCTAAATATTCTTATGAGATTCGCTCTGTCAGGCAACAGTTAAAATGTCCTGAAAAACCAACTTTTTGTACCATCTCAAATAATTTAAGTCATGATTAAAGCTGATATTTGTGGAACTGATATGCCGGCGAAACTTTTTACATATGTATACTAATTATGTGAAAACAAATCGTTTAAGCCAAGTTTCATTTTGCATATTTTGCATATTTATACATTTTGGAGTATACTTTCTGAATTTTACATATTTGGTTATATTTAGCAATACTTTGTAATATATGTACTTTTTAAGATATTTTGTAAAATGTATTATTTCATTAAATTGATTAATAAGATTTTGTGTGCAACTGTGATATATACATTCACTTTCTGCCACGGAAGTGCAGTGCGGCCATCGAAATAAGCAGAGGAAAGGGGAAGTCCCTGTTACAATATTTGGCCATATAAACATAGACTGCCAGGAATCCCCACTTTTCTCATAGAAACAATGTATAAGAAATCAGCCAACATAGAATCCATTTCAAGAATGAACTTCGAGGGATGGCATGCGCACGTCAGCCCTTTAGGCTTTTTGTACTGTCGGGAGTTTTCAAGTTAGCAGGCCGACATCCATATCTTTTACTAGACTTGCAATGTCCCCTACTAGCTTGCTGTTGTCAATAGAGTTAAGGCTCCAATCGAGTTGGTGTCTTTTACGCTCTAATGCTGGGCTATGTTGGCTTACAACGTGAAGTTGGCGTTGACAGTCTATGTTTATATAATTAAACTTTAAAATGAATGACGTCTTTGAATAAAAATTAGAGAAATAAATATACTCATACAAAATAATTAACATTTTCACATTATTTAGAGTACTTCTACTTATTTTCAAAAAAAAATTAGGGCATATTATGTGCATATATTGTAACTTTGGGTGCATATACTCAACAAAATTTATGCATACATATGCGCACACTTTCGTACATTTGAGTGCATATAAATTATCAGCTTTAGTCATGATCCTTTAGCTATTTGTGCTCACTTAGTTCCTATTCTAAAAGAAATTAAAACTGTTTTACCAGAAATAGAAACAGTTTATTTCCATAGTGATGGACCAGCAATACAATATAGCAACATAAATGTTCCATCTCATAACTATTTAACAAATGTATGGTCTCCAAATAGAAAATGTGCTGGCACCATTCGAAAGCAGAGCATGAAAAAGGTGCACCCGACGGTGTTGAGGGTTTTATTAAAAGAACAGCTGATCGAATAGTGGAAATGGGAACAGACATTCCAGATTTTAAAACTTTAATAATAAATCTACAGCAAGAATGCTCCAATGTAAATATTATCCCAATAGATTAAAATAAAATAACTGCCATAGAAACGTATCTGCCAACCTCTCTGAAACCATTTAAAGATGCAATGTAGTGTCATCAGTATCATGAAATAAGTACTTTCCAACTCTTCCGGAATAGCAGTGTGACCATTACGATGTTGGATGTCTAAAATTAAATAACATCATCCTTTTACCACTTTGTCATGTAAGTATGTTTAGTTGGAAGTTTAATTATTTCCCTATGAAATCCAATGCTGACATTTTCTTAATCTATAAGCTTTCCTAGCCAACAAATCCTTAATGTCTCATGATAACAACTTCATGGATCTTTTGAAATTCCTGTACTATTCTTTACTACTAGTTTTGTCCTTTAACTACATAAAACTATACTATTTTCTTTAACAGTATAAAAAATTTACAATGTACTTCTGGACGGCTTCACTATGAAGACATACATTCAGATTTAGGCAATGACAAAGAAGAAAGACATGGAATTTGTAGTAATTAAGTTGTGCACAAAGAAAACTGTCAACTGTTACTTGATTTATGCGAAAGTTTTCTAGAAATAAATCTACGTTTCCTGAAAATGATAACAAATTTGTAGTTAACATTAATGAAATGATTGGGGTATTACCACCTCCTTTAATGTCCAAGAGAAGTGGACTGTGTACTTTGATTGACAATGTATTACAGTTTACAAACCCTGGATAACTTTTCTTTAGTTTTGTTTTAAGTTTATCATTTTTGTATTTAGTTGTAGCCTGCAACACGACTGAGTGGTGTTGCATATCTCATGGCACTTGTAAAAGTTAAGCTCCAGTCTGCTTGGTCAGTACTTGGATGGGTGAACATCTGAACAGCGGGCGTAGTGTTGTAGCTTAGACAGGCTCCACAACCTCAAGTACCTCCGCCAAATTTAAAAATGCGCATACACTGTATAAACGGTATAGGGGTTACAGATTATGTATTTATGTATATTTAGTTGTGTTGTGTATTCTTAAAATTAGAAATTTGTATTTTCCGTTAATAATGTTTATCCTCTGTTCAAGTATGTGTTAAATATGTGTTGTTAGCTCATACTATGAAATATATCTGTTTAAAAACAATATTTTGATTTTTAAAGAACTTCTTCTGGAAATGTTAGGTACGTTTTTTTGGGAATCGCCCGCGTGCATGCTGTCAAGATATTTAAAATTAAATTAATAACCCACAAATTTTAATACGTGATCAATAATAGAGAAACCAATAAAGAAAACTCTAAAACCTGACCCTATTTTTGAACCATCCCAATAAGTGTTCATAATAAGATCTGCTAAGAAAACAGGCAGGATATTAAAAACTTGCATGGGGCCTTTGCAACAATTACTTAAACGTACTTGTTATCAAAATGGGAGACTTCAAAGTCGTGCGAGGGAATAAAGGCAAACCCTACAACACTGATGTATAAAATCTATAATTTCATGAATGCAACGGTTGAAAACCCAAACTACAAAGCGCAAAGTCTACAGATTATGAGGATTGAATTAAAATGAGCTTTTACAAAACACTGTCATTAAGTGATAGCAAGAAAACTAGTCGATTAAGTTTAATTAATGCCAAAACCATAAGAAACTATTATTCTGAGTTTTACAAGTCTATTTGTGATTAATATTTATAGTTCTAATCAAGTTGTTTTTGTAGTTTTTATAATAATAATTATTTCTATCTCTAGGGATCAAAGATTTAAAGCACTCAAGCATAACAGATTTATAAGTATTAACAATTGTAGAGATTGTACTTTACAATTAATGTTAAGAAATTGAATTAATAACTAGGGTGATATCCAGTGTTGCTTACTAGATTGATAGTGAAAAAACTATTACCTCTCTCCTAGGAGTTAATAAAAATTACGTCCAGCTGGTTGGAAATTGACAGTGTTTTGTTTCCTAAAATTAGGGCGTAAGTACAGTGATTAGAAAATAATATTTCATATTCGTGTATTGTTGTTTTTTTTACACTACTGTTAAATGTGTCATAACTTGAAAAATCATTAATGCGGTCTTGTATTCCCAACTGACGCAAGTCAAAAAAGAGGTTGATAATGTGGACTGTTTATGAATAATTAGTATATCAAAAATCTATACCGTATGGCAAATATAAGAGTTGAATGAAGTTCATTTTGTTTCCCAATGGCAACAGTATTAAGATTATAATATTTTAAAATTGACTGTTCTGATTAAATGAACATTTTGTTTTCTAATGCGTTTGTCACAGTGCTGCGATATATTCAAACATTTTTCTTCCTGGTCTCTGGGTTTAAAGCTGTACAGAATGCTCAAAATTTAAATCATTTAAATTTTTAAAATAGAACAAACACCCTGTACATATGCGTTTTTGGAAAGCCAGCTCCATCAATGAACATCTTTTCCTTTAAATTCAAAAGATGCTTCTCTAGCTATTTTCATATTTTCTTAACGTTTAATGGTGAGGCACTAACACCCCATTAAGGAGCTTGGCCTGCAAGGCGGAAGGTCAGAGCTTCCATATCCTCGCACCCAGCTGTCGCGTATCAAATTAATGACACGTGGTGATGTGGTGAGCATCACGCATTAGACAACCGCATTACTACCCTTTGTTCTTTCGAACGCAGGTCCCCAATTATTTAAAGTGACTGAGTAGGCCACCCCCCGGGCATCAATTCTGGGATTTGAACTCCAGACTTCGCACCGCAGTCCAATGCTCTAACCACTGAGCTACACTGGCGATTTTCTTAACGTTTAAAGACCCTATATATCAAATTAAAAATTTCTCCATGGCACTGTAGTTTTTATAAGAAGCAAAAACTTTTTATAAAGAATAAATTCTGGGAAAAGTTGTTACGGTACTTTTGTAGCTTCCCCTGTATTAGCAAAGATTTGCTAGTCGAATTTTTATCCCTATATGTTAATAGGTGGCTTTTCGGTAATATTGCATACATTAGGATAAGCTAGTTAGCTGTGTTTTAGTTTTTAAACATTTAATTATAATTAATAAGTAGTTTCGCATGCAACCCTCCTAAGTAATTAGCCAGATTTCATTAATTAGATTTATTTTTTGCTCCATTTCTACAAATATTAAAGACTGGTGGTTAGGCAACTTTACAAGCTGGTGTTGGATTTCGGCTTGTCTTTCCAAGCAAAATTGCCATGCTAGTTGGTTCTCCCCTGCAGCTTAGTACTTCAAAGAGCCCTTTGGCTTGGCTCGTCTCTCCGAATAGTTTTATGGAGGACCTAGAAGTACTCATCCTTTGTTTCGGGCGTCCGTAATTGTTATATAGTTGCTATTGCGAATTTCTGGGGCCGACGTTTGCACGTTCCCCCTGGCTTCTCTTTACCTTTAAGGTAAGCTAAGGCCCTTTCATCTTATTCGGGGGCTCACTTGGGAATTCTTGTACGTTTTTAGCCACCTCCCGTTGGGACTAACCATCTCCTGTTGGGATTAAATATCCCCCGTTGAGATGTACTTTGCTGGAACCCCGACCCTTCTCGGCGAGTTAGCCCAATCAGGCCGATAGTTACCAGCCGGCAAAATACCTACTATAACTTTCGCCACCAGGTTAAGGCCAAAACATTTATCCTTCCTCGCAAAGTGAATAATAAAAAAGTTTTCCCTCCTGTACGCTCGATTCGGGGATTATACTGTACACTAAGCAAAATTAATCAATTTGAGAAATACCTTACACGATTACATATTTCTGAAATTTTACAACGAGCAATAATTTTAATTCTCAACAACTTAATGATGTTTTGCTGTATTTAGAACAGACAAGGTACTTTACCTGAATACACATTGTTTTTATCTACCGCCAAAGTGTCCCTGATTTGGGATTGGAATTTAAAACATTTTTGTCGAACATACCTACTGGGTATGTACAAAAATGTTTAGTTTTTCAGCTGTTTAAATTAAACCAAACAAAAAATAATGGGTAAGATGATGAACAAGAACAGCTCGAGCCTAAATGTGCTGCATATTTTCTTCAATTTGAATTAATACCTCCATCCTACCGTTTATAAACTCTATGTTGTGCATTCTTATCTTGTACACACTGTATATGCACATTTAGGTTCTATAACCTTTAAGCAGCAAGTATATAAAAGGCCAGATCAATGAGCCATTCACAAGTGGAGGATCATTGAATAAATTGGGACAAGTTAATTAAAATTCAACCGTTTAGTAAAATAAAAGAAAGATTACACAATTAAATCCTCTATTTTAAAATGTACAATGCAGATCTTTTAGAAAACTATTGACAGTTAACAATAATTTAAAATATTTCTATGTTATTGTAACATATGTAAATATTTTACATTTGGCACATTCAATTAAAAATATATCTAACACGGTATAATAAATACCTAGTCTATAAAATAATAACAACAGTTTTGATTTGTACGACATTTAGAATTAGATTTAGTTATTATCGTCAACTCTACAGCTTTGGTATTTAACAATTCAAGCACTTACGTCAGTAATGGCAGCGAAACAAATGCATTAATAAAGCCAGTCACAACAAAATCGCCAAATCAAAACTTAAGAGTTCTGCGAATATCATTCGAACCTCCCCACAATCGTCTTAACCCACCCCTTCGAATGCACCGATTGTACTTGCGTCGTCAACGTCTGAGATTCACACTGCTCGGAGTGATCCTTCTCGTGCGAGACTTCGTACACAGCTTTACTAACGAAAATTCTCCGTCGCCCCGTGTGGAAATTCCTATCGCTGGTCACCGAGTCTGTAATTCTGTCACTTTTACTACTAACAGTCTTTGCATAACTCTCAATGTTTTCTTTGGGAATATCGGAAGTGTTACTATTTAACAGCCTCAATGGCTTGGTCGGAATGGGGGGCGGCGCCTTCGTGGGACGTTTTACAGATTTCTGCCTCGAAATATTGCCTTCTGGTGCTCCAACGCTACTTTCACCTGTAGAAAACCTCTGTGTCTGCGTCTTCCTATCCACGTCTTCGTTCAAATTCCTCTCCATCAGTCGCTCGTAATAGCTATCGGAGTTATGACTAGAATTGTCTTCCTCAACATCCTGACTAGATTTGGCCGCGTTTTCCTCGATGTTTTCCAGGGAACGGCACTTCTCAAACTCTCTCAGTACCTTCTCCCCGTAACTGAGGACCTCCTTTTCATTGATGGTCATGTCAAGGTTCACACGGTGGCCCATTAGGTCCTCTTCCTTGTCGTCTCGCGACTCGTTGATTTGCAAGTCTGACCGACTGAAGGACTGGGACGTGCGGAAGAGCTTCTGGGGGTCTGCATAGTCGGGGTGTGCAATTTTCGCACCCATGCTCTCGGAGCCTTGCATGTATGTCGGCAGCTTTCCGGTTCGTCTCTGCTCCTCCGATATTATGGCACGGAATCGTTGTACTAGGCTGAAGCGTATCGCGGACTTGCGGTAGATGCGGTGGTCTGGATGCTCACTGTCGTTCAGTTGCGAAGATAGATCACTGCAAGTAAATGAAAGTGTTATAATAGTAAGTTTTGAGGGTTTTATCAATTTTAGCTCCAAAAATGGTCAGTTGTGTCTTATGAAACGTTTTATTATCTTCAATTTTGTAGGTACCCAAAATTCTTTTTCACTCACGTCAACGACTTAATATTTTCTAGTAAAATAATTTTTGCATTCAAAAGCTGTATTCTTATCATTTGTTGTTTCCATAATGAAGTTGTCAATCTCGTTAGATAACAGAAAACAACAGGTGAAAGAAATAGAGATAAAAGAACAACAAGATGGAAAGAGCAAGGAGAAAAAGACAAAATCAGAAGATTAAACTGAAAAACAAGCAAAAAAAGAAGCAGCAAAGAAAGAAATGCAATGAGCATAACACATAAGAAATTAAAATTAGAGGCTAAAGATCCACATAAAAAATAAAAATGGAAACAACACAGAACATAGTAATAAAGTTAAGGAAGATGCCAACAGTATGAACAAACTACAAGACTAAGAAAGCAAAACTTAATCTACTAACATCAAAAACCAAAGATAATGAGGAAATGTAAATAAAAACTGCACCACAGAAAATTATTAAAACAAAAAATCCACTAATAAAAAGATTAGAAAATCTATAAACAGAAATTAAGAAAGGTTTACGGTCAAGAATGCTGATGTTTTAAAACAAACGGAGGCAAACAGTGCACAATGAAGAGGAAGGATTACATATATGAACAAAGTGTTATACCGGTACGCTAACAGAGTTAACCAAAGCTATTAAAAGAACACGAAATTTGAGAACTTTTAGCTCCAACACTAGAGGGAATAAAAGTAGTTCTTTCAAGAATAAAAATAGTAAGTATCTGGGGACAGATAATTCACAGGAATTTTTGAAGTGATTAAAAAGATTGGAAGAATATGTAAAATACCTAAGAAATGGCCAGAAAACATAATATCAATACATAAGAACGAAACGGTTAAAAATGCGAGACCACACGGAAACTCACCACCAGCAACTTTATTTAACTTGGTATCAAGTGATCATTAAAATAGCACAAATAAAAAGAGAAGGGAATATTTTAGAAACCCCCACCAGTGAGCTAGAACAAGAGAGGAGCTCATAGAAACGATCAAACAGCAGAAGTACATAGAAATTGGAGCGCAAATCAACAAAAAAAATCAAGTATGTGCTTATAGGAAAGACACAACAACGACAAGAAAAAAGTCTGAAAAGAATCAATTATTGTTTCATATAATGAGTGGACAGTTTTGTATAACTAATAGTGAAAATAACCACAACAATGGTGCAAAGGAAGTAGAAAGAAGATTAATGTTACGAACAAAAAAAAAGGCTCACTAAAAAAAAAATAACAAATTACCAATATAAACCAGTCATTAGACCGATAATTACAAGAGTGAAACATGGGGACTAAGTTGTTCTCTGAATGTCATTTTTTGGCAGTGGTCTATTATGATATGTTTTATCGGACTTTTTCCACTGTCTAGGGTGTATATCACACGACGTTTCAGAAGTTTTTGATCTTCGACAGTGGAAAAAGTCCGATAAAACATATCATGAGGACTAAGAAACAAAGACAATGAAAAATCGGGGTTTGGGAAGGAAGGAAGGAAAGAGGATGATGTATGGAGGGAGGAGACAAATAAACAAAGAACTAGAAGAATCATAACCATAATTTTTTGGTAACGTTTTCCTTCATTCGATTGTTTTCTTTTGCTTACAGCAGCCTCCTGCAAGTCAGCATTTTTTTGCATAAAATGATGAGTATTTTTTCAATGCAAAACTTTTAAGCTACCCAAATATAGGGTAGTCCATAAAAAAACACGAAGTTTAATTCGCCACACTTTTTTGAGCCACCCTGTATAATCGAAACTATTTTAGTAATGTGCACTACCTTCGTACCTACAACTTTTATATACACAATATTCATGTGACTCTCATAGTTTTAGGAATATCTTCCACCCCCACTTCGTTGCCGGCCCCTGTATACATAGTGCCTATTTTATCATTCCCTCCTGAAGGTTTGCAAATAGGCAACACATCTTCCAATCCAAGGACTACCTTTCGTTAAAATATTTAACCTTGTAACAACCTTTTTTATAAAAAATTGGTTTTTCTATAAGTTGCCTCGAGATTCTAAAATGTGTTGACTATTAATGGTATGTTCTTCCGGGTTATGCCATGGTCGTCGATTTGAACTTGACGTTTCGCTGCTCATGCTGTCAGCTTCTTCAGAAGTTTTCTATTTCTGTTGACCATTTGCAAACCTTCAGGAGGGAATCATAAAATGGGCACTCTGTATATACGAGTGTGAAAATTACAGACATACCTCCCTGTGACGTGACATATGTAAGATGTTAACAAAAATAATAGAAACAAGATTAATTTCAGAAAAAATTTAAAGAAAGAAAGCCACTGATGGAGAAGAATTTGAACAAAGTTGTGAAAGATAAATATACGCAAACAACAGCTTTCTACAGCCGAAAGTAGCATTGGAGCACCAGAAGGCAATACTCCGAAATAAAAATCTGTAAAATATCTTACAAAAGCACTGCCTTACCAATCAAGCCATTGCCGCCTTTCAATAGTTGCAGTTCCGATATTCTCCAGTTGGAATTAACAACAAACAGAAAAATGAAATACACCTACAGAATTAAAACAAGAACACCCACTATCTAGGTCTTCATTTAATATTACTTTATAAACTCTATAGCTCTATAAAATCTAGCGAATTAAGAAGAGAAGGTACTATCTTTAAAAATACACATCGGTGTTTGCCTGTTTGTTTAACAATCATTGTTAGATTAAAGAATGAACTAAAAGGAGTTAAAAGTTTAGTTGTAAAATCAAGCAGAATGTTAGTACACCAAATGAATTTACAAAAAAAGATTATATACAAGAAGTGGGAAGTCCCAATACGAGGAAAGAAATGTAATTTTGTAAGGAATACTTATGTGTAGAATCTTAAATAATCAAGTTGCTTTTGAAATATTTGTTGTAGGAATAATATGTTGGTGGCACTGTAAGCCTATGTCAAATTCGAGGTTAGCAGGTTAGGTTTTGTGTCAGTTTTGACCATATATTTTTACTTCTATATTGCTAGTAGGATCTGGGAACGGGCGCCGACATAGTCTCACTCTGAACACTACACGTCTCGTGCGCATGCCTGAGAGTTTGAACTCCGCCTATAGAAGCGAATTTTAACTTGACCACTTCCCCACTGCACAGACGACGCTTGCGCATAGCTCACCAAGTGTGTAAAAGAGTTAGTTGTCTGTCTCACTTACGCTGTGACCTCCCCACTTACACACGTTAGCAATATATGGTTTTGACACAGACTGACGCAAAACCTAACCTGCTAACCTCGAATTTGACATAGGCTTACAGTGCCACCAACATATTATTCATACAACAAATATTTCAAAGGCAACTTGATGGAAAAGCATTTATAATAACCCAGTATAAAACAAAGACATACATTATTAATGCAATAGAAAGAAGAGTCGCCTTAGGTATGAGACACTTTGAGAAGGATTAATAATGAAATGAACCAGGAATAATTAAGAATAACAAAACAATATAGAATTCGATTAATGGGGCACATTTCAAAAGTGGATAAGAAAAGGAACACAAAAAAGCTATTGCTTTACGAACCTGAACTCAGTGATCAAAAAGGATATCTCAAAAGCTGCTGGCTTCAGTCTTGAAAGATTTTCTCAAATTAAAGAAAACAGACTGGAACCACTTGGAATTACACTGAAAAATTAAGAAAGTCGTGTAAAAAGCCTTAGGCTATATAAAAGCCTTTCAAGCTGATAGAAGATTTCATCTGAAGACACGCCAGGTATGACGTTGTAAAGATCAAGTATTGTAAACAACACAATGAAGACACAGTCGAACATGGAAAGGAACAACTAAGAGAACAAAATATCAACAGTGCAGTATTAGGTGTAGAATCTTAAAATCAAATACTAAAATTATTAGAGTATGTCTTATAAAGGAGGAGTCTTAATATAATTGGCAAAAATATAAACAGGAGGTGAAGAAATAAGTTTCTTCGATCAGAAGAAAAATTATAATTTTTGGGCATGTTTTCGTTCTGTAAAATGCATAATTCTAGTATAACAACAAGAAATGATGGTACAGAACTGTAGTCATCGCCAACCAACAAGAAATAACAGTATAGGAATATTTTTACTTCCCTCGTCTGTTTTTGCATAGTGATCATGAAAGTCGTCTTTGTTTAACCAAAAATCGTATTGAAAGTATCACTTTTTTAACACAAAATCGTGAAATAAGGTATACTTTTTTAAACTATTTTATTGAAATGTCAATTTGACAGTTGCAAATTCCAAAGTCCTTTTCGACTAAATTTCGAGTTACAAGAGATCGCTATACAAAAAAACTACATGTACAACATGTTTTGAAAGTCCCTTTGTTTCATTCATTTGCTTGAAACTGCAAATTCATGAAAAAGAAGTATGACTTTCAAAACTAGTTGTACAAATTACTATTTTTGCATAGTGATCGTGAAAGCCGTCTTTTTTTTTAATGAAAAATCGTATTGAAAGTTCCACTGCTTTTAACGCAAAAATCGTGAAAAAAGTACACTTTTTGTAACTATTTTATTGAAATGTCAATTTAACAGTTGTTAATTCCAAAGTCCTTTTCAACAAAATTTGGACCAAGAAATCACTATGCAAAAAAACTAAAAGTACAACACGTTTTGAAAGTCCTTTTTTTCATGATATTCTCAGAAGCTCATTTTTTGAAAAATTCTCATTATTGGAGTGAAAATAATCCACAAGTCATTTACGAGCGACCTTTACATTCTGCAAAAGTGACCGTTTGGTGTGGTTTATGGTATGATCGAGTTCGTATTTCTTCCAAAATGAGAATTGAGATTCCATTACTATCAATGGTGAGTGGTACAAATCGATGATAACTAACTTTTTATGGCCTGAACTAAATGATATTGATTTAATTAACATCTGGTTCCAACAAGACGGCGCTATGTGCCCGTGAAACAATTGTCAAAAGTTAGGTCAGTTGATTATTTTCAGAAATGGACCTGTCATATGGCCTTCAAGAAGCTGTGATTAAACATCTTTAGACTTCTTCTTGTGGGGTTATTTAAAGCCTATTGTTTATGAGAATAAACCAGAAACAATTGATGCACTAAAATTGAATATTCAATGTGCCATTTGTGACATAAGGCTTAATTTATTGATAGAGTTCTTGAAAATTGGGGTCATCGAATTCAGTCTTGCTGGAGAAGCAGAGGTGGTTTTATTTAGAAGCCACCTCCACAGATTTGGTATAGTTTTAACTAGCTGGCCAAGGAAGCTTCGAGTTTCTATAACAACTGTTGTAAGCATTGCGGCGTCTCTTCAAGCATGTTCAGGCCGATATCCAGCTGTGGCCTACTTCCAAGCCTCCGGCTTCCAGGCATCAACCTCATATGGATTGCAGTTTCCTAGCAATCTACTCTTGTTGCCGCATTTTATCATGGCAAACGGCTTTAGTGGCGTGATGTTATTTTCAGAACTTAATTGCGTCGATACTTCAGAATAAGATAAGAATGTTTGGTCGATTTCTATTTGTTGTTGTTTCATTTCAATTTAAAAACATATCGCTCTTATTGAAAACCCCTTTACTAACAACCTTAATAGCTAGCCTAAGCGCAAAAGACAATATTAGACGGTAGTAGAAATTATCAAGTCCCAAAATATGATTGAAAAATATGGTGAATATGATAGAATTTAAGAAGAAGGAAACAGACAAAATATCTAGAAGAAATTGGAAGGAACTAGATCGACGAAAACCCCAAACTAGTGGAGGAATTTCATGAAAGAATAAAAGTCAGAAGTGCATGGCATGCTATCAAGGAATGTGCAATCATTCAATCGAACAAACAAGACACATTATTTAATAACATAAAGAAAAATAAAAACAAGAGAAAAAGAGTAATTTGAATGGTCACATTTGAAGCAAAGATGTGAGAATCAAAATCACTACAACAAGAAAAAATGATAATATTTCTGAATTTTTTATATATCCTGCAGCACTAGAGATATTCAAGGTCCAAGAAGTCTTGAGTGACTTTTTGTCTATTTTTTGTTGTTTACTAGTGGTTCCCATTCTCTTTAATTCCAACTCCATTGGCTCTATCGTGACATGTCTAAGAAGAGTGAGTAAACCTTTATGTTCTTCTTTGTACTTTTTGCCATAAATTGAATTAATATTACAAAGATCTGGTGTGCATTGAAACTCTTCTAACATCTCTTCGATCTGTGGTTTTAATCTGTTATTAATTATTGTAGACCGTATCTTAGTCTCCTTTTTTGTTTACTGGAGAGATATCTGCTTCTATACCAGTAGGTAGTATGTTTTTACCAATTCAAATGATTTCTAACCAATTAAATATTTTTTTGTCAGTTGATGGAAGGTTTTTCGTATTCTATAAGTCAGCTTTCATTATTCCTCATCGTTCTATTACTGCTTCTATTTCATTTAGTATTGAAGAGGGGTCTGGTCTTTGCTTTGAATGTGCTTTTATATTGATGTACTTCTTCAGTGTTCCTCTCTATCTCTGCTTAATGATTTCTTCTGTTTCTATTATTTCTTCATGTTTAGTCCATATAGATACTTTTGGATGGTATCCTGTCTATGTCTCTAGTCTTCTTATAGAAAATTCTCACATTCTGATTTCTACAAGCTTCTGCTTCTTTTATTAATTGCAACTGATTTGCTCGTTCCTTCTGTCTGCATATTTTTTGGCAGTATGTTACTCAAACATATTCGTTTTAGCTTTCTTCTTTATTTCTAGGTTTCTTCATGCTCTTTACGAAATCACAGCCCAGTTGTTCCTTTTTTCTTCCTATTAGTTCATTCTGAGCTACTTGGGTAACTACCTTTCTTTGTATTCCTCCTTTCTCCTCCTTTTCTTCCTTACTTCACTGCCTTTTATGATCTGTATGTTCTATCTTTTAATTTTCTACGTACCTACGTTGTTGTTACATTAATTGGTTGGAGTCTATATGTGCTCCCCAACAACTAACTCTTCGTGTCCTTTGTTAAGTCTTTATGTTTTCCTTTCATTAATACATGATCAGTTTGGCTTGATGTTTTCTCATCTATACATCTACTAATGAATTTTTTAGTCTGATAGAACACTCAAAAGCAAGAAATGAAAAAAAGAATCACTAGATAGTTATAAGTAACACATTTACAAACAAAAGAATACCTATTAGACAAAGATGACGAAGATATGATAAAATCAAAACATTTGTTGTAATTAGCTTTAGTAAGTACACTCAAGAACAAATGCAGAAGATGAAAATAAAGTAGGTAAGCAGATTGCAAAATTCTTAAATTATTTATACCTTAAATAATCAATTTAGGTTAGAATCGAAACATTACCGTTTCTCCAAGGCACTTCTGTTTTTACCAAAAAATTTTTAAGTGTTACACACCTTTCCTGCAGATCTTCCAACTCAACCTCCGGTTGTTTTACATTCAACAGTGAATCATCACGGGTGATAGGTTTGGGAGTGGTGGTTTCAACCTTACTGGCTTTGGACTCGAGCTGGTCGTTCAACTGGAAGTCCCTGGGCAAAGAGTCTGCTTTACTGGGTAGCTCATCGCTCTCCTGTTTCGGCCACACCCCTTGCCCAGGCTCGCTGTCCCGAATACTTCGGCGCTGCCGATTGAGCAGCTTCTGGAACTCCTCGTTCTGCATCAGCAAATCAGACACGACCTTTTCCAAAGTCGTGGAGGCAATGTGCGAGTCGTGCTCCCCTTCGAGCGAGCTCTCCTGTATATCCTCACACCTATCCTGCACTTCAGTCACATTTTTTATTTCCAGGCTGTCGTTGGATTCACCAATCACATCACAGTTTTCAGAATCGGATAAATCAGTATAGAACTTGGCCGTTTGGTCCTTAGCCTTTTTGATTTTTGTTATTCTCTTAGGCAGTGTCTTACTGGTGTACTGGTTGACGATTCCAGGTTCCGACTTCCGCCTCCAGCTCGCTAAGGAAACGAAGGAGCGGTCCTGGGACGCCGTCCGCCGGTTGGAAAAGTCCCGAGATTTTCGCACACGGCTGCGCCTCTCCAAATACTGAGGGGTTGAGTGTTGTTTCAAAGGAGACCACTTGTCAGTTGTGTCTTCTGCAAGGTAAGAAAGCAAAGTGGTGCAAAAAGAACTAAAAGAATTCAAGCTTGATAAAATGAATTAAAAGGTAAGTTTTGAAAAATGAACTAAAAGGGAGTTCTGCGAATGAACCTAAAGAAGACTCTTACCTTCTTGAGCGTTTTGACCTAATTGCATTACGAGTTGCCGGGCGTGACTAGGAATAACGGCACTGTAATTTTCTAAGATAACCCTCTTCAGCTGTAACGTCCACTCTCGTTTGTGCTGTGGAGATCTCGCCCGGAGCGTGCATTGCTGGCGGGGGTTGTCGAAGGGCAGGATATGGAAGCTTAGGGGCTCACCTCGCACTTGCTCCACCAGCATTAGGTTGGAACACTGGAAGAAAAGAAACATAAAGAGTGGTGCCTCATCATTGTTGTTAACTGCTGACTCATTCATCGTAAGTCTAAAATTGCAGTGTTGATTACAGCTGTTTAAAAGAAGTAATAACTTAAGTATTAAGATGCGAAAGAACTAAGGAGATAATGAGGCAAGTTCCAAGAAAAGATTCAAGGGCAACCTTCCATGAAGAAACTATATAATTAAATGAGAATATATATCATTACTGTTTACTTTACAATATAAAGATGATGCGATCAGAGCAGCAAACTAAAAGGCATGGATACGGGAAAACGGTGAAATATATACTAGAAGACATTTAAAAATCGTTAAAAATACAAATTAACATCCGTAGCTTACAAACCTAGGAGAGTTTTTAGACAATAAAAAGATTACTCAGAAAAGCAACTGATCCTCCACGAATAGGTAAGATTTGAAAAGATGTGATAGAAGAGATATAATGTAAAGATGCCATAAATACTCTTCCTGAAAATTGTAAATAGAGATGATGACTAAAAAAGAAGAAAAAGCAGCTTCTTATCTTTAATCATCTGAAAAATTGTAAATTTCGCAGAACTTGAAGAAAATGACCAGAATAAATCAGGCAGAAGTAGGTGTAGAAAAATAAGGGAAAGATGAATGATAAATCCCTACAATTGAATGAGGTAATTTAATACTTGACCGAAATGACACTACAAAGATTAAGTAGCAAAGATCTGGAGGAGAGAAGAGAACATTAGCAAATACCTGGGATACGCTCAATGAGAAAAACTAGATTGTCTCACATATAACCATCTGATAGGTTGTAAATTTCTGATTCCTATCATATAAACCTCTTTGATAACTTGAAGGAATGACTGGAAGCAGTAGAATATGAAGCAGGTGTAGCAAAATAAGAGAAAGATTCTTGTTAAATCCCTACAAGAAATTGAGGTAATCTATTACATGGCCAGAATAAAGACCAAAAGATTAAGTAACAAAGACCTCGAACCGAAAAAAGAAGATCAACAAATACCTGCGATAAAACCAGTAAACTACTTAAAGAGAGAAATACTGCTTCATTTCTTTAACCATCTGAGAGGCTGTACATTTCTGATCTCTGCTACACTAAGTTTTTTGAGAACTGGAAAGGAATGACAGAGGCAAGTGTAGAAAAATACAGTAAAGATTACTGCTAAATTACTACAAGAGATTGTGGTAATTTAATACCTGACCAGAATGAAAACACCAGATTAAGTAACAGAGATCTCGAAGAGAATACGAAACATCAGCAAATACCTGCGATAAGACAGCAAACTGCAAGAAAAAAATTACTGCTTCTTTTAACCATTTGAAAAGTTGCAAATGTCTGATCTCTGACGTATTAAATCCTTTGAGAAATTGAGGAAATGACTGGAAGAGATCCAGACAGATAATTTAATAACTGATCAGAATAAAAACAAAAAGATTAAGTAACAAACATTTCGAAGAAGGTGAACTGCTGACAGAGAAAAACTACAGCTTCTCATCTTTGATCATTTGAAAAGTTCTAACTTTTTTTATTTCTGCCATATTATGTTCAATGATACCTTGCAGGGAATGAAAAAAGAAATCCAAGCAGAAACAGGTGTAGAAAAATAAGAGAAAGATTAATGTTAAATCATTACAATAGATTGAGGTAATCTATGACCAAATTAAAAACAAAAAGAAAAAGTAATGAAGATCTCGAAGAGAAAAGAACAAAAACTACAACTTTCATTTGAGGTTGTAAATCTCTAATCCCTGTCATATTAAATTCTTTGAGTACTTGAATATGACAAGATATGACTCAAGCAGAAGCAGGTGCAGAGAAATAAGAGAAGATTAATGATAAATCACCACAACAGAATGAGGTAATTTAATACCTGACCAGAATGTTATCACAAAGATTAAGTAACAAAGATCATGAAAAAAGAAGAGAACAACAGCAAATACCTGGAATAAGACAGTAATCTAGTGAAAGAGAAAAACTACAACTTCTCATCTTTAACCATTTCAAAGGTTGCAAATATCTGATCTCTGACATATTAAATCCTTTGAGAAATTGAAGGGAATGACTGGAACAGAACCAAGCAGAAGCAGTGGAAAATTAAGGGAAGGATTAATATTAATGAATTATAACAGATTGAAGTAATTTAATAACTGTTCAGAATGAAGACAAAAAGATAAGAAACAAACATTTCGAAGAAGGTAAGAAACATCAGCAAATACCTGGGATAAGATAGTAAACTGCTGAGAGAGAAAAACCACAACTTCTCATCTTGAACCATGAGAAAGGTTGCAAACATCTGATCTCTGACACATTAAATCCTTTGAGAAATTGAAGGGAATGACTGGAAAAGATCCAGGCAGAAGCAGTGGAAAATTAAGGGAAGGATTGTTGTTAAAGTATTATAACAGATTGAGGTAATTTAATAACTGATCAGAATGAAAACAAAAAGATAAGAAACAAACATCTCGAAGAAGGTAAGAAACATCAGCAAATACCTGGGATAAGATAGTAAACTGCTGAGAGAGAAAAACTACAACTTCTCATCTTTAAGCATTTGAAAGATTGCAAACGTCTGATCTCTGACATATTAAATCCTTTGAGAAATTGAAGGGAATGACTAGACGAGATCCAGGCAGAAGCAGTGGAAAGTTAAGGGAAGGATTGATGTTAAAGTATTATAACAAATTGAGGTAATTTAATAACTGATCAGAATGAAAACAAAAAGATAAGAAACAAACATCTCGAAGAAGGTAAGAAACATCAGCAAATACCTGGGATAAGATAGTAAACTGCTGAGAGAGAAAAACTACAACTTCTCATCTTTAAGCATTTGAAACATTGCAAACGTCTGATCTCTGACATATTAAATCCTTTGAGAAATTGAAGGGAATGACTAGACGAGATCGAGGCAGAAGCAGTGGAAAATTAAGGGAAGGATTGATGTTAAAGTATTATAACAGATTGAGGTAATTTAATAACTGATCAGAATGAAAACAAAAAAAAAGAAACAAACATCTCGAAGAAGGTAAGAAACATCAGCAAATACCTGGGATAAGATAGTAAACTGCTGAGAGAGAAAAACTACAACTTCTCATCTTTAAGCATTTGAAAGATTGCAAACGTCTGATCTCTGACATATTAAATCCTTTGAGAAATTGAAGGGAATGACTAGACGAGCTCCAGGCAGAAGCAGTGAAAAATTAAGCGAAGGATTGATGTTAAAGTATTATAACAGATTGAGGTAATTTAATAACTGATCAGAATGAAAACAAAAAGATAAGAAACAAACATCTCGAAGACGGTAAGGAACATCAACAAATACCTGGGATAAGATAGTAAACTGCTGAGAGAGAAAACTACAACTTCTCATCTTGAACCATGAGAAAGGTTGCAAACATCTGATCTCTGACACATTAAATCCTTTGAGAAATTGAAGGGAATGACTGGAAGAGATCCAGGCAGAAGCAGTGGAAAATTAAGGGAAGGATTAATATTAAAGAATTATAACAGATTGAGGTAATTTAATAACTGATCAGAATGAACACAAAAAGATAAGAAACAAACATCTCGAAGAAGGTAAGGAACATCAGCAAATACTTGGGATAAGATAGTAAACTGCTGAGAGAGAAAAACTACAACTTCTCATCTTTAAGCATTTGAAAGATTGCAAACGTCTGATCTATGGCATATTAAATCCTTTGAGAAATTGAAGGGAATGACTGGAAGAGATCCAGGCAGAAGCAGTGGAGAATTAAGGGAAGGATTGTTGTTAAAGTATTATAACAGATTGAGGTAATTTAATAACTGATCAGAATGAAAACAAAAAGATAAGAAACAAACATCTCGAAGAAGGTAAGAAACATCAGCAAATACCTGGGATAAGATAGTAAACTGCTGAGAGAGAAAAACTACAACTTCTCATCTTTAAGCATTTGAAAGATTGCAAACGTCTGATCTCTGACATATTAAATCCTTTGAGAAATTGAAGGGAATGACTAGACGAGATCCGCAGAAGCAGTGGAAAGTTAAGGGAAGGATTGATGTTAAAGTATTATAACAAATTGAGGTAATTTAATAACTGATCAGAATGAAAACAAAAAGATAAGAAACAAACATCTCGAAGAAGGTAAGGAACATCAGCAAATACTTGGGATAAGATAGTAAACTGCTGAGAGAGAAAAACTACAACTTCTCATCTTTAAGCATTTGAAAGATTGCAAACGTCTGATCTCTGACATATTAAATCCTTTGAGAAATTGAAGGGAATGACTAGACGAGATCCAGGCAGAAGCAGTGGAGAATTAAGGGAAGGATTAATATTAAAGAATTATAACAGATTGAGGTAATTTAATAACTGATCAGAATGAACACAAAAAGATAAGAAACAAAGATCTCGAAGAAGGTAAGGAACATCAGCAAATACCTGGGATAAGATAGTAAACTGCTGGGAGAGAAAAACTACAGCTTCTCATCTTTGACCATTTGAAAGGTTAATTTTTTACTTCTGCCATAGTAAGTTCTTTGAAACCTTGAAAAGAATGACAAGAAGAGATCCAAGCAGAAACAGGTGTAGAAAAATAAGGGTAAGGTGGAGTAAAGGTCCTAATACCTGGAAAGAATAAAAACAAAAATCTCGAAGAGAAAAAAGAATATCAGCCAAAACCCTCTGAAAGGTTGTCAAATTCTGATCTGTGATTTATTTCTGCCATAATTAGTTATTTGACAAGAGATCCTAGCAGTAGCCATAGAAACATAAGAGAAAGATTACATCACTACAAACAGTTGGTGATACCTGATCAGGATGAAAAAACAAAGATAAGTACAAAAGATCTCGAAGAGAGAAAAGAAGATCAGCCAATATCTGGTAAAAGACAGTAAACTGCTCCAAGAGAAAAACTACTGCTTTTTTCTTAAAACCATCCGAGAGGTTGTAAATTTGTGATCCATTCTGATACACATTTTTGACATTTAAACTGTCATGTTCAGGAAAACCTTGTAGATGACCTAGTGGCAAGCAACGAAGTTAGTGGAGCAACTTTGTCTAAACAGAAGTGTAAAGATAATTAATTTTCTTTACTTAATAATAGAAGAGCTGAATATGTACAAAAATGTACAAAGTGACACTGGGAAAAACAAGATTTTGAAGAAAGCTTTGAGGATTTTGATCAGCCCCTTCTTTTTCTTGTTCTTCTATCCATGTTCAATTCCTAACTGAATAACGACCTCCTTTACACCACTTTTACATAAAAAGGATTATTGATAGAACCCAAACAGTTGTAACAATAAGAGAGAAAGAAGTCAACTAACCTAAACCCTGAAAAAGATTGTACCTCCTACTACACTTACCATGATATGAGATTTATAAGCAAGAGCTCCATCCTGTTTGCTCTTGCAAATGAGAAGCACTTTGTCGAAGAGGAAGATATGTCTGCGTCCCCGAGCACCCCCCACTCTAAACGTTCCCTCAGCGATGAGTTCTCCTAAGGCAGTGAGATCAGGTCCAGTCCATCCATACAGCTGTGACTGTATCTCCTGCACACGGACGGCGTGTTCATGCTTGCGCTTCATGGTGTTGATATGTGAAGCCACACTCGTCATGGTGGCCAGGGCCAAGTCCACCGTTGGCTTGTGCGGTTGCTCGCACTGTTTGGATAGTCTCTGTGGGGTTAGATAATCACAATAAGCTATCTTTTTCATGCTTCAGTTAGCAACCATTTTAAGAGTTGCATTTGGCAACTTTTTGTTTTAGTGACTTTTTCTCAGAATTTCTGGGCACAAGTGAGTAGTTCAATTACACTTACTTGCAATAACAGGTGGTATTTGAGAATTCGTTGAACTGGCTTGAGCAGATAGGATCCCAGAGGAAGGGCATGTCCCAGAGCTATCTGCCGCTCCCTGAACAAAGCTGCCATGTTCTCGTCCCTCGTGAGCTCACTAAGTACAGTCATTGTGCGAGGGTAGTGTGTGCAGTATTCGGTGTAGACGGAAAAGCCCGCATCGTTGTGAAGGAATGCATTTGCTGTTAGGCTAGGGTCGCAGTGGGCCTGTTGCAACTCTTCAAGGAATGACCTGTACGGAAAGGTGATTAGAAAAACTAGTTGATACAAATAGTAATTTGCAATTACCTATTGAATAAATATATTTCTTCTAAATTGCTAAAGAGATCTCCCAGATGCTGGGACAGTGGGCAGTCTGGGTCCGTCCGCCAGGGGTCGAGGTATCCCTGCAAGAAGTGTCAAGATTAGTTCCGCATGGGTAGTGTTATAAAAGCTGCTGACTACAGTTCAAACTGCAATGATTATGAAGCACTTTATTGTTTTTGTCTTGTACATAGCTAAAGTGCAGGTGTTGTTTCGTTTTATTGTTGATTACATCGAAGACAGCAAGAGCCCATGCCCTATTTTATGGTCTCCAGCAACCGTTTCCGCCGAGTTTACGACTTGGTCGTTTTGGGCGTTTACGTCGTCGCCCCATAATTTGGCGGCGCGTTTTTTGCTTCCGCCAGAAGGGTTTAAAATGGGAATAGATCCGAATGTTTACAAAACGCGGGAACAAAAACTCGGGTAAAACGCGCTTTAAATTCTGCACGCCACACGTGCTTCCAAACATGTAAACTTCCTGTCTCGCGTCCTTAACGGGTTTTCCGTTTTCGTTCCTCTTGTGTGTCAACATGCCCTGCCTTTGCTTGGCGACGGCCGAGAATCCTAATGCACCGGCGAAATTGCTTTCTACAATCATTTGCGACCCAAAACGGCGCGACGATGATGAACTCTAATCAAGAACAAGACCGCAACTTCCGGGGCTTCCCAAGAAAATGCAATTTTCTGGCGTGCAGGCGAGTTTGGTGACTAAAATGGATTTAACAAGCCGCAAGACCAAAGTGATATAAATGAGTAAGGATTGAAGAAACATTTGATCTAGTTGTGGTGTTTGAAATTGCAGATTATTCAGCGGTTTTTGACCCCATGCCCGAAAATTTTTGCGAGGCCAAAATAGTCCATGTGCTACAATGGATTAAACAATGCGTGTTTATTGTTGTGCCTATTTTCGACCTGCGACCCAAATTAATTAAGTGGGTTAGGAAGGCGAACATAGGGGAACGCGATGAACTAATCGCCCAGAATTATTTTTGTTCCTTTGAAAGTGATCACTCAAATCCATTAGGAGGCCCACACATGCTTGATAGGTTTTCAATAAGTAGAATAAGGGAGTACGGATTTTGTAAATTGTTAAGTTTCTAAAATTTAACTCCATCTTTTAAAATCAATGTCAAGAGCATAGGCATTTTCTTATTAAATCTGTGAGCATTTGAAGCGTTGTTAAATCGCAAAGTAAATGATTACAGGTCCCAATGAACTTCCACATAAATAGTTATAGTTGACGCTTGTACAGATTTCTTTATACTGACTAAATGGAGTATGACAAACCAATCTTGACTCACTTACGATCCCTGCTCAGTGGCGTAACTACCGAGGGGGCAAAGGGGGCAGCGGCCCCCGGGCCCTGAACTTCAGGGGGCCCAACGGGCTTCCTGAAGTTTAAAGCCCGGCAGGTCCAAACTCCGTCCCGTATAAAGTTTCAATGAGTTCGAGAAAAACACTCGCTATTGTTCATTTTGCTTTGATGTTTCTGTTTATGAATTCAAAAAAAAATAATTGAAAAATGATAACCAAAAATGTTTTGGCAAGAATAGGACTTACACTTGGCAATTAAGAGGCCCGGTGAAGATCACCGCCCCCGGGCCCAAAATTTGAAGTTACGCCACTGTCCCTGCTACGATGGATGGTACACGGAATTAAATCAAATACAACGCTAATTTCGGGGAATTTCCTATTTAATTGCGTTTCAGAATTTGGATACGCGTTCTAGATTTTAATGAGCAGTATTCAATTACGTTACCACGTAGTGATTCGTGTACCGGGTGTCTTAAAATTAATTACATCTAGTATGCTTTGAATTTCCCATAATCTATAATATAATTATCCTTAATGTGTGTCTGTGGCACAAAATAAAATCTCACGTTCCGGCTTCACAGATGTTTATATTTGTTTAGGTTTTGCTTTTCTTATCTTAGCGCTCGGCTCGGAGCTTGACCTTTCGCGTATCCTATTTCACGTGCGCGTAGCGCGCAATTTGCTTGTGTAATATAAAATTTAGATTGAAATTGGCAATACTGCAGGTCTATGTCAAATTCGAGGTTATCAAGTTATGTATTGCGTCAGTTTAGACACAAACTGACGCAAAATCTAATCTGCTAACGTCGAATTTGACATAGACTTACAGTCTTGCCAATTTTAAGTGAAGGTTTGGATTGCATTATGGGAAATTCAAAGCATACTAGATGTAATTCATTTTAAGACACCCGGTAGTAAGGTATAGTTAATATGCCACGCTATAAAAATAAAATATGGCTTTACCTTCACGAACAGATAAAAGAAGTGCTTTATGTGGAAGAACAGTTTATCTAATTCAACTGATCCCATTCGAAGACTAAATAAAGCTTTCGAAGAAAATTAAAAAAAACTACGAGTCCATTATAAGCGAGCGGTTCAAAAATCAAAAGAGTTGGGCGATTCCTATAAATGACTTCCAATTTTACAAGTTAAATGTGAAGACAGCAAGACTTCTCGGAAACATCGATTAAAACGCTCCATAAGTTGGATTGGTAGTTTTCACCAGAGTCGTGGTAACGTATTTGGAAAGACCACAGACACCGCGAATGTTGCAGATGTTTAAAGCGACATTTTAAGCCCCTATGATTATTATAGCAATTAATATTTCATGCATATCAAATATTTTCTAAATATTCCAGAAATATGCTAGTTTAAATTTTGTAAATAGTAGTATGTATATAGTATAGCATAGCATTGGTTTTCATAATTTGTAAAATTGTATTAAAAACAGTGTTAGCCTTAATTTAAACAAAATGTAATCAGGGTAATCTTGGAAACAATATAAAACAATGAAGTATCGAAGACAAACAATTGGGGAGAGGAAGCCAACTGAAAGGCGTTGTTATTTTGGCTTCCCTAATAAATAAGTATAAAATTGTAAATAAATACCCGTTTTCCAATTAAGTGCGTTTAAAAATTGATTGAATGTCGTGTGAGTGTGCTGTAGTGGAGTGTATTCATTCATAGCACCTCTGCAGAAGGTTAAAAATATGTTTTATCGGTGCATCGAGTGTAAACTTGTATTCCGGTGGTGGTTTTTGAACATCCGAGCAGAGTAATTGGAGCCCCTGGAAGCTGGAGGTAAGCAATGACCTTCGTGGAAAGCAGTGCAGCCCTGGGTGTAAGCAACGGGGACAGCTGGAAGCAGGTTTTGGTATCACAGCGGACCAGCTACAAGAATCGTTCTGCGGCGGTGTACACAGGCTGACCAACAGACAAAGAGGGGGCCAAAGATCGTGGGACTCTCTAGGAGCTCAAGTTGGGGCCTCATTCCATTCCAAAGACAAGAAAAAGGTCAGAAAACATTGATTGTTTTGTTTGTGTGTTTACTTACGGCAATTGTTATCACCTACGCAACGCTTTAATTATGTAATCACAGATAATTGTCGAGAATAACGAACTTGTTTGTTTAGCGATTTGTGAGGCTGGAACGCAATTTTTCCTTTAGTTAAATAATATCCTGTATGGTAGTTCTCCAGTTAGTTAAATCACCATTACACAAATTATTTACTTTGAACTTATTAAAAATAATACCACGATAATAATTGATTTGATATCCAAATAATACTCGCTAGGATGTAGAGACCCGACCCATATGAGGAGTCTTATTGAGAAAATTAAACTCATTTATTTTATTTTAAATAACCAAATCAACTAGATTAAACCATAACAATATATAAAATATCAAAGCGAAGGAAACGTTTCCACCATGATGAACATGTCAGTGTTAGTTAGGGAAAAACGAATGATTATTGGAAAATAAACAAAAATCGTAGCCGTTTTAAAACTTAAATTCTTCGCCAGCTTAGTGAGAAACTAATACAAAGGTAACAGGTAATTTGCTAACAAAATATATTCGGGATCCAAACAAAGTGTTACAACAGAAAGGAAAAATTGTTGCATCGATTATTGTACAGGCACAACTAAATATTAGCAATAACAATAATTCTGTATATCAGGGGATAAATAAATCACTAAAAAATCATTTGCGAAAATTACTAGTTCTACAAATACGGGACTGTAAGCCAAATTCGAACATAAACCTTCTATATATGTACAGAATATTGATCATTTCCAATGTATCGGCAAACGCTTCCTGAACAACCATAGTAATTTTGATTTGAAACGTCTCATTCCAGAGCTGATTCTGATTGTGTCATCTGATCAATGGATTGAATTTCTCCACGTTAACGATAATTGAGAGACCTAATGAACCATCGAATCAGCATATTCTTGAGATGTCTGAATACCGCTATGAAAAGGATGAAAATTAACAATATTTACTATTGCAAATGCAACATTGATTCTAATGATGCAAGTTGCAATGTCTTGCGACATTATTTTGTATAGGTTCACCAACAGCAAAATGTGCCTAAATATCCTTGTCGACAATGTATCCAATAACAAGGATCAAATCATGGGTTGTTATCCTTGTTAAGGTTCACAAGGTCTAAGGCAGGCGAAACCAGACATTGTTTCGACACTTTGAAGAAATATACTCCTGATATAAGCGCAAAACAATTGCATCAGTAAATTATAAGAAAAATTTCTTTGGAGCTTTAAACTATCCACAAAAACATTACACTGCGAGTAGGGTTTCCAAGTCCCGGGACCAAAAGTGTTTTCGGGACTTACGAGCTAAATTTCAAGTCCCGGGACTAGTCCCGAAAATCCCGAAAATGGTCCCGAAATGGAAATAGTGTTCAGGTGAAATTTCCGAAGGCAATATCCAAAGAAAAACTAGTGTTTTAAGTTAAATAAAGAAATTCTGTGCTGATAATTTGCATTGGTGCTCGTCTACAACTTCATTGCTTTCTTCTGGTACTAAAAATGTCTGTCGCTGTTCATCTTTTGCTTTTGTTTGAACTGCAAAGTGTTTGTGTAATCCTTTCGTCAAGCTGCCTCTGATTATGATAATTTTGTAGGAACCAACTGTACCGGGTGGCCAATTAAGAAGGGCACTCGGCCCTATCTCGAAAAGTAATTGTCGTAAAGACTTGGGGTAAAAAAAATATAACTAAAGCGGCCAAGAGAAAATGCTGGAAATTATTTTTAAGTTTCTAGAATGGCCGCCAGGGGGCGTAATCGCATTCTTGAATTTTAAATCTCGTTTTTTGAGAAATATTTTTATATTACAGATAGCTAAAATGGACACCGTTTTAAAGCTGAGATAAATTTGATTCTTTTTCGAAAAATTCTTTTTGCTCTATCTCTTATGGGAAAGTGGTGGGGGTTGTCCGAACATTTTAGGAAAAAAATGTCAATAACTTCAAAATGACTGAACGGATTTTGTCAAACTTGGAGTCGTTGAAAAGGACTTTTCTTAGGCTATCAACGCTGCCTTGAACGGATTGATTTAGCTTGCTTGTATCGCCGCTAGAGGGCGTTCTGCGACAACACTACAAATGAAATGGATTTTCTCAAAAAAATTAAATGCAACGATATCACTTTTATTGCAAGAAAAGATAGCCAAATAAGGGTCTAACACGCTAGTGAAAACCGCATTTCGATATTTCTTTCCTAACCTAAAATATCAGTAAAAGAAATTAAAACTCGAAATAATGTCGCATCTTTGGAATATTTTCAGTATACCTGCCATTATTAAATCCTAATTATCGTTCTTGTAGCAAAATATATATATAAATTTATTGTTAAAATACCAACATTATATTTAAAATGTCAATAATAATTAATACTCATTCAATATGATTGAATATTACCTTTCTGTCCACACGAAAAACTTTGACAGTTGGATGGCGCCTATCAGGATACTCCATCGCATAAATTCTAACAGTAACAGTTGCGTTTTCATTGTTTTGAAAATAAACACGAAACATATCAAACACTTCTACAGGTGGAAAAGGCATTTTTTACAAATAAGGCCATCAAAATGCACTATAAATAGCTACAATCTTAATATGATTGACACTTAAACACCACCATTATAATTTTTGCTATTTTTTTTCCAAAGCACACTTGCATTTTAAAAATTTCGAATTTCGTGTGGACAGAAGGGCAATATCCAATCATATTGAATGAGTATTAAATATTATTGACATTTTAAATATAATGTTGGTATTGTAACAGTAAACTTTTATATATTTTGCTAAAATAACGATAATTAGGATTTAACAATGGCAGGTATACTGAAAATATTCCCAAAGATGCGACATTATTTCGAGTTTTAACTTCTTTTACTGATATTTTAGGTTAGGAAAGAAATATCGAAATGCGGTTTTCATTAGCTTGTTATACCCTTATTTGGCTATCTTTTGTTGCAATAAAAATGATATCGTTCCATTTAATTTTTTCGAGAAAATCCATTTCATTTGTAGTGTTGTAGCAAAACGCCCTCTAGCGGCGACACAAGCAATCTCAATTAATCCGCTCAAGGCAACGTTGATAGCCTAAGAAAAGCTCTTTTCAACGACTCCAAGTTTGACAAAATCCGTTCAGTCATTTTGAAGTTATTGACATTTCTTTCCGAAAATGTTCGGACACCCCCCACTACTTTTCCTTAAGAGATAGAGAAAAAAGCGTTTAACAAAAAAGAATCGAATTTATCTCAGCTTTAAAACGGTGTCCATTTTAGCTATCTGTAATACAAGAATATTTCTCAAAAAACGAGATTTTAAAATTCAAGAATGAGATTACGCCCCCTGGCGGCCATTCTAGAAACATAAAAATAATTTCTAGCATTTTCTCTTTGCCGCTTTAGTCATAAATTTTTTTACCCCAAGTCTTTACGACAATTGCTTTTCGAGATAGGGCCGAGTGCCCTTCTTAATTGGCCACCCGGTACATTTCGCCAATTGTTTTATCGTCAGAGACAGACAAATAACGAACACACTTAACTCTCAAAAATATAAATTATTCAGCTTCTTCGCACATATCTAAATCCAACAAAAAAACAGACAAATACATAAATCGAAGAATGTATGCAAATGTGGCTGAAACAATACACAGGTTTAATTCTAACCTACCGAAAATAATACCTCTTCTGCCTACGCAAAACGCAAAATGTGCAAGAGGCATGAGTAGTACGTCGGACGCCGGTGAATACCCATCCTAATTCCCTGATATCGAGTATACGCACGCATGTTGACATGGTCCCGGGACTTCGCCTGTTCTTGCTATGGTCCCGGGACTCGGTTTTTGTGGTAGAATCCCGGGACTGTCCCGGGACCAGATCCCGGGACTGGAAACCCTAACTGCGAGTGTGGACCATCACCGATGTGAATTTAGACCCGACTAAAATTACCACCGACGTCAACTATCACCAATGTGGATCACTACCAACTTGGATTACCACTGAAACGGGCCCCTGGCCCGCCATATCTCAGCTCAAAACAATAATTCCAATACAAGTCCAATGTGTGCGTTCATGTATTGTGTAATATTTAGATGTAATTTTGTCTGTTCAGTTATTTCGATTCAAATAAGTTAGCTCTGAGCGCCAGTGCAGATGAATTTCCATCAGAGGCCACTCGCGGGTTCAAAGTGCATTTTTTGCAAGTTTTACCAAAAGCAAGCTAAAAAAAAAGCGAGAGGTCAAAAGGCGCACGGTTGTCTAGAGTGCGCTAAAAGTGAGGTACGCCTAAGGTACATTTTATTACGAGATGTTGAAATCACGCCTCGTCTTCAAGCGTTGGGGCTCTTAGTTAAATCTCAGCTTAGGTTTGCGGGACCAGGAAATAGCAGCGCACCTATAAACCAGCAGCATTTCCAGTGGGGGCAACCAAAACGCGGATGTCAGTTTTCGTCTTCAAGCTACGAACGATACGCCTGTGAAAACGGGTAAATTCGTATAATGCATACCTGAATACAATTAATGAGGGATGTGTTTTTTAATGTTTAAAACCACGCATTTATAAAGATTGCACAATGCCGCGTTATCACATTCCAATGCGGGGATGCCATCACAAGCAGCCTGTTGATCTGTGACGTCCACGTCAGGCACCCGCTTATCGCTGGGGTTTTGAATTACATTTCCGAGGTCCGGTGAAACACCGATTCAGAGTGGGACTTCTGACAGGCGCGGCACCAGTGTGATTTAAAATTCGCGTATAAGGCATTTCGAGTTGTTTTCTTTTAGTGTCATTTAAATATAAATATAAGTATGGCAATTACGATATTATACACTAGATACCCTAATGGTTAAATGCTCATAGAAATATGCTAACTCGCTCGTAGTTTGAATGATATACATTATCACCGTTTTGTGTATGTAATCGCCATTTATTGGTGTTACACCCATTACACCCATTGTAAACAAATTGGCTTTTATTGTAGTGGAAGCGTGGAGTGCTTAGTTTCAGATCTTGAGCTGTGGTGAATCGGTTACCAGAACTTTGTTTCATTGATTATTCGTAACCTCGACTAGGAATTAAAGGTAAGAGTTCTCTTGTTGTAAACTGACGTAGATGGCAACAATGAGGTAAATAATTATTCAAATATTAAGGTGCAGGAGGTAAATATATGAAATGCCACTGAACTAAAATACCACCGACTTGGATTACCACCCGTAAAGATTTATATCTACTGAAACTACCACCGTCGTAAACTACTACCTCCTGGAAACACCTCAAACCGCATCTGATACCATCTGCTGCAACCCATCTTACATGAACGGCCACAGATTCGCATTTGTCGTAATCGGTGCTACTAACCTTTCCGTATTTAGTCATCGTTAAATCACTAACATTTTCCTTTCCAATTTGCGCGCTTGCTACTGCCAACGCTGAACCTTGTCTTCAGTTTATAAGGGTGTCGTCGGCACGCCAACTGTAGCTTACAAGCAAGTGGAAGTAACACTTATCGCTTAGACAGCTTGTGATGTTGTAAAGAGAGCGGGTCGGTGGTATTTCCGTTCGGCGCTATTTAAGTTTGGTGGCAAATTCTACAAATTCGCTTCAATCGGTAATAAATCAATGTGGTAGTAATTCCCATCGGTGGTTATTTTGAATCGAAGGTAATTCATTAGGTGGTATTTCATACGGTGGTGTTGAACACGGTTGTCAAAAAGTCGGTGGTAGTACAGATGGGTGATACTGCATAGGAATTGAAGAATTTTGTTAACGATAAGATCTTTGGTCAGACAAGCATCTTTGATTGGCAAAAGTTTGAAAGAAAAATTTAAAAGAATTCTGGCAATTTGAAATAACGTGTCTATAAAAATATTCTTTTAAATACGGTAAAATACCCAAAAATGAATAACCAAACATCCCACAGAAGCTTCAGGGACGATATTAACGAAAAACTACAGTTACAAAATTTTATAATTTGTATTCAAGAGACGTGAAGGTTAGGGAAGATTCAATAAAAGAATTATACGCAACAAATTAACCTATTTGGAACAGTCACTTAGTCGCTAATTTGAAAAACTCCTCCAAGTACTTAAATAGCATTAACGTAAATCTACAGTGATGTAGAGAAAACACGTACGTACGTAAGTTGGAGAGGCAATAAAATAAACATTAAAAAAAGCATTTCACTGAAAACCACTGTAGTGGTCGATGACAATGCTGTAAAATTCGTATTTTTTCAGGAACACCAAAACAGGACAGAACCTTGCACTGTCAAGAATTTAGAATAAGATAACTAGTTGTAATCTTTCTTAAATTGGGGGAACCTTGAAGATTAATGGGAACAGGACGACCAGAGAAGTAAATTTCTCGTCGAGTGATAATGACAAAAGCAAATTCGACTTTCTATGTATAACGGGAATGTTAGAAGCTAATGAAGCTTAAATAATTTTGTGATTATTTAAATGCAGTAAGCAAATTTATAGCATCTCGGAACAACGTCTGACGTTGTTTGGACAAAACAATTTTTTGTAAATTGCAAGTCGAACAAGCATCATTTGCCTATGCTTCCATTCTGTGTCCAATAGAAACGCCACAAACGTTCAACTTGACTTTTCATCTCTAGAACTCCACCGTGTATCTTCTCTGCCTCGAACAGGTAGAAGCATTCCATGTGCCAATTCTAACCATATTTTTCATCCTTTCCAGCGCGATGATTCCTCGCACCCTCTCGGTGCCATTATTTAATTAAGTTCGGCATTCAAGGTAATAGAAGGATGATATGTTTTTCGGACTTTTTCCACTGTCTAGGGTGTAAATCCTTCTCAGGACTAACCAGGAACACCTGAAGACGAGAGTAGAACAAAACTCCCGAAACGTTGTGTGATTTACACCCTAGACAGTGAAAAAAGTCCGAAAAACACATCATAATAGACCACTGCCAAAAAATGACATTCAGAGAATAATATAAGGATACTTTTCCGTTGCTTTTCCTTCCACAGGATGACACCGGGTTGAAAGTCATTGTGCAAAGGCCGTTTCCGATCATTTCCACGCCTTCTTCACGCCCTCGGAATTACTGACGGAGCTGCTGCCCTCCGTTAGACATATTGGTTCGCACGAGGTTCTCCTCGTACTCCTCGTATCTGAGGAACGTTCCCGATCCGACACCTGGGGACGCGCATTTTGTAGGTTACAAGCTTCGGAGAGCACGTTAAGCCGTCGGTTCCGGTTGTCATTTCGGTGACAGTCGTTAGGTTAAGTCAGAGGCGCTCTGACACCAGGCTTTCTACTACAAGCCATACGATAAAAAAATATATAAATAAAATTGAAAACATTAAAAACTGAATGTTCTGATTGTGAAAGGTTCGTTTTAGTATTAACCTTTTACTGGCTATTTTCTCCTTCTAGTGATTTCATGTAAAAAGCTACAACTCTAATCATCGTTTTTATCTCACGACTTGTTTTACTCAGTTTTTCATTTTCATTAATGTAAATCTGCACTGTCGGCGGCTTCGTTCTTCATTGCAATCAGGAGGAATGACTAAAATTCGTTTTATGGCTTGTAAACCTTATCTCAAGCACAATATAGATAGAAGTCATGTTACAGCTAACTTCTTGATGTGAGTCACAAGTGTGCCGCAACAGTTAATCCACGGAAAAGCGAAACGCTACTGAGCTCTTGTCGAAACAGCCGTCCAAGGCGAATTCATTGGCCATGCATGTCCCAGTTGATCGAGGCGCTTACGTAACCGAGCCAAGATCACAATTACATCTTTATGCCAGCTAAACGACCGCAGTTCACATGACACCAAGCAGGCTGTTCTGAATGCCACTCGGAGAAGCGTCAGGAGGAAAAGAACCATAAGCAGAAGTGGACCAGTTAGAAAATGCAGCAATAAGTTCATCCACCGCGTCCAAAACACGCGTGAGTCATGCTACCTGACGTGAAGGTCGTCCACCGGGCGATATCGCGTCTCCGTTACGCGGGGCCCCCTCGGAGGAAGCGAATTCCTCGGGCGCGCGTAGCGATGACACCATAGGTGTCTGATGGAGCGGAAGGAGTTTGTTGCGCGGAGGAGACTGGCAATTTCGATTCGGTGGCTCAATGGGTGACTCACGGAGAGGTCGCGACTCCTCCATTGTGCTCTTGGATTAGTACTTGCCCCAGTTGGTTAATTGGGGCCGCGGGGTTCGCGGCAAGGAATCTTGGCTAAACCAGCCATGCAGGTCATAAAACAGGAAATTGTCCATTTCACGCATTTTTTGTGAAAACATGCTTATGCCTAACATAAAATCCCTAAAAATGAGACACTTCCAACTTGGAAAAAGCCATGAGAACTGAAATTTCCCAACGTTTCACACTGGCGAAAAGCCGCCCGAACTAAAATTGCAACCTAATAATGAACCTCAGTAGTAGGGCATACAAGGAAAACGGTGAAGAAACTATGTTAAATAGAGAAACAGTTATCGAAAGAGAGAAAAAGGGCAAACTAATCGCACTAATCCAATATTCGTTTTGCCTAAAGGAAGCAAACGCTTGTTCGCGGCGCGCATCTTCAGAAGATAAACAAGTAAAATTCCAACTGTTGAAAAATGCAGTTGTTCACACAAGAGCTGTAGTAAACACTAAACACGCAACAACATCTTCTTAGCGTGGAAACGATTTCCATTCAATTAGATAATAGGAGAAATGTAGGAAGTGTGAGATTAAAATAGGGAGAAACTTCACGATTCACACAATAACGTTTTTATCGAATTTCAAAACCAACAGTCTGTTCTGATGCTAGGGTGCAAATGCAAATACAATATAAAACAATCTATCTAACGTACTTTGTATGAATCAAATGATAAAAAAATCATACAGAAGAAATAAAAAACGCCTCGACTCCTGTCACAATCAATTTGAACAATTTATTATCTTCGAATAGCTCCGAGTATAGAAAGCATTCAATTACACATTGCAATAAACAAACCAACAATAACGACTGTACTTAATAATAATATTAATGAGCACATACTATATATGCAGCCGCTAATGCAAAATCGCATTTCATTAAGTATCAAGGAGGCATTAATTACACTTATTGTATTTAATTAATTATTCTTAATATGTTTTTAAGTCTATTATACCTTGTGCTTTGTATGCTGCGGTGCATATACATACACTATTAATAGGTAGCACATATTAGATATTATAAATAGCAAAGGTGTGGTGCATTATGAATGTAATAGCAACTTTGACTTTATTAGTTATTTGTATACCTAGGCCGCGAAATTACTGTTTGGCGTACTGAGGAATGTTTGGCCAGCGAGACGAAGTTGAGTCCGCCAAATTATACCGAGGAACATTTCGCGAACGTGGCATATACAACATTTTTTGTGCAATCAAAAGCACATTATCAATTTTTTGTGCAACCATGCCGATACGTTACTAATAACAACGTCCGCGACATAGTAACGGCCGCGAAAACGATTTTTGTAACCGTAATTGCGTCCGCAAAAATAAACTTTTCAGCACGGTTGCAAAAAATAGTATATTATGGGACAAGTGGTTGAAATTTTATCAACCACGAGTTGCATATACTGTTTTTTCTACGAATTTTCACTCATTTTAACAAATTAATGCACTTTAGAAAAAAGTAAATATAAAGTGACATTTCTCTTGTCACCAATTGAATGTCAAAACAGTTTGAAATCCCGGTAGTCCGAGCATTTCAATCTCTAGTGGTTGAAATGCAATTTCAACCACCGGAATCAATGTCAAAATGACCGATTTCAATGTCATGAGTAGAAAAAATAATTTTATGCAGTAAGCTGTTCACGTTTATTTTGCACTGAGGTTGGCTACGATTTTTTTTTTAAATTGGTGTTTGACTTTGCGAATGTCACCCCAATTAGATGAGGACTGGTTGAGAAACTATAATCAGACGGTGTGATATATGTGGTAAGTCTTCTTCTTTTTCTAGTTAGACTTACAGCCTGTTGATCCAATTTGCCTCTTCCGATGAGGTCCAACACTCCTTCCACCTCTTTAGATGTCTTCTTTGACCTGTTCTCACCCTTGCTATGATTTCTTTTTATCTTTTGGCTAATCTGTGATCATCAATGTGGTAAGATAGCAAAAATTTGTAAATCACCCTCATTGGTCGTTTGGGAGGGTGACAGAAAAGCAGAGAAAGCGACTCTGATTCCTATACTGATGCGAAGAGAGTTGAAGGAGAGGTTAGTTATACTTGGGCATTAAAATTACAAAGTTTCTTTAGAAAAAGAGTATGGATGTAGAGGGCCCAACATCAAAATCAAAATACTATAACTTCTATATGGAAATGCGATTCACGCATGAACCGACTCGGCCTGCGTAATTTTCTATTTTCAAAAGCAATGCTCGTGGAATTAGACAATTTCAATGGTACATACTGAACGTGCACGAAGTAGCTAACTAAGATTTGTTTTCAATTTGGCAATGGCCTGTTCAACTGAATTCTGAACATCTTGCCTGATCCATGTTTCACAGTCTTCGAGATCTTTGGTCTGAAATATTCCCATAAAAATAAATCCAGGGTTGTCAGATCTAGGTTCCTTGTGGCTATTCATCCAGCTAAGATTTGATCTTGATACCATTTTGTTGAAAGCATATTCATGCGTCAGTCAGATCTGCGGATCTGGAGATCTTGCGGCCATTCAATACTGCCCCTTTGAACTGTTCCCCTAGTAGAGACTTGAGCTAGATACTAGGGATGTCGTACCCGGTCTAAAACGAAACCCGGGTACCCGAAAGCAATACCCGGGTAAACCCGGGTACCCGAAATATATAACACAAAAGTTAGTGTACATCTGAACATCTGAAGTAACTACAATATCTTTCTTTTACGCCGCGAGTTTTAAACTGAACTAAATTAAAATAGTACTTACTCACCCATTCAAACGGCAAGTCGTCTGTTATTCGTAAATATTTTCACACTTCCAAGTGCTGTCAAATTCAAGTACGTGACTTTTTGTCCGAAATTGGTAGCAGCATCAACATCACACAGAGGCAGTTTATTTTACTTCACCCATACTGACGCGATTTAATGGTACTATTGACGGGATTCTTGTTATTACTGCATGGTTATGTTTTTTCACAGCCTATTCCTCTTGTTTTTCAGTTCTTATAATTTTCTCCGATAAAGGCCGACTTTCTGGAAGTTATATAATTTATTAGTCGGGTACCCGGGTCTTAAAAATATACCCGGGTCGACTATTACCCGGGTACCCGCCGACATCCCTACTAGATACCATTTCGTTACAACTGTACTCATACGTCATACCTCACAACTGGGGACCTTGTGGCTATTCAATACTGCCTCTTCAATCTATTCACCTAGTGGAGACTTGATCTAGATTCTACTTTCGTGAAACTATATTCATATCTACTTTCGTGAAACTATATTCATAGCTTAAAACTGGGGATTTGTGGCCATTCAATACTGCCTCATTGAACTATTCTCCTTGCAGAGATTTGATCTCGATACCATTTCTTTGGAACTATACTTATAGCTCACAGCTGGGAACCTTGTGGCTATTTAATACTGCCTCTTCAATCTATTCACCTAGTGTAGACTTGATCTACATTCTACTTCCTTGAAACTACATTCATAGCTTAAAACTGGGGATCTTGTGGCCGTTTCAATACTGCCTCATTGGACTATTCTCCTTGCAGAGATTTGATCTCGATACCATTTCTTTGGAACTATACTTTTTTTATTTTCTCCTACCTTCCACCGTTGCCCCCCGGAACCGCTCGCGCATTACTTCAGGGGGCGCGGGCGTCCCTTAAACCTAAGCCTTAATTAAGTGAAAATCTAAACCGCCCGTGCCGGGAGTTGAACTCTCAACCGCTCCGGTCCGAACGATCACGATTTTCACTGTGACCTCGGCTGCAACGGCAATCGCCGCTCGCCTACCGAGGTCCCTTTTGGAACTATACTTATAGCTCACAGCTGGGAACCTTGTGGCTATTTAATACTGCCTCTTCAATCTATTCGCCTAGTAGAGATTTGATCTAGATACCACTTCGTTGAAACTCTATCCATAGCTCTGAACTGGGGACGTTGTGGCGATTCAATACTGCCTCTTTGACCTATTCACCTAGTGGAGATTTAATCTACATACCACTTCGTTGAAACTATATTCATAGTTCAGAAC
>CALNHX010009442.1:0-49870 GCA_940337035.1 Agriotes lineatus
TTAAACACGGAATCCCACAAGGGACCATCTGAGCACCATTACTATACATATGTATAGTACAGAATTCGTTAAAAGGTTAGTACTGCTGCCCAGCATCACCTTTATGCTGATGATACTCAACTGTATGTATTTGACCTGGAAGATGTTCACACTGCAAACTACAGAATTAGTTGTGATTTGAGCACGTTAGCTAATATTTCTAAGCAACGCTGTCTAAAAACTAACCCTCAAAAATCTTAAGTACTTCGCTTTGTAAACAGAAACTCCAGAGAACGTAGGTATATCAAACAATGTGTATATATCTATTGATAACTCGATTTTACCAATTGTGAATACAGCCCGGAACCTCGGTCTACGTTTTGATCAAGACTTTAGAATTAAAGAGCATATTAAGAATTGTATCAGAAAAGCTTACTCTAATTTAAAACTTATCTACTCATGTAGGAAAATTTTAAACTTCAGTCAAATGAAAATGCCTGCAGAGTTCCTCGTTCTCTCTCCCACTTTAATTACTGTGATTCCGTTTATAGCACTTGCCTCGATGCTCTGGACCCTAGTAGAATTAAAAGAATTTAAAATTCATGTATGAGACCAATTTATTGATTATTCTTGTTAACATAGAATTTCGGCTTAGGCCGCGTAGTATTTGTGGATAAACACTCAGTATTCTCTAACTTAATGTGCCTTGCACCTTATAAACTCGAGCAATAATCCACGTGATGGCCACGCTCTTTGGTGGCTCGTGTTGTATGAGTACCTTGAGAACGAAGATACTTAGGCAGATGTAGCCTTGTTGCTGTTTGTGCACCCATATTCACCAACGTTTCGCAAGACCTTGCAGCTTGTATCGTCAGAGTGAAAGTCGCACTAAGAACCGAAGGTCGGTTTGGAGCTATTTATATTCTTCTGTGCCAGCCGGTAGGAGTGACATAACGCTGATTGGTCGTTCAACTGCATCGTAATCCGTGGGGCGTGACTGTATGACGCACAGTGGTTGTAATGCTTTAGATCGTGTAGCGCAGGGGTCCACGTTTTACTAAGCTTAAAATCATTTTCCCTGTTTTTCTATTTCTATGGCTTCACCTATCACTCGCGGGAAGTAGTGAGGTATTTTGGCAAGTACTCTGGACTGTTCATTTTCTAGGTGTGCCGATTTGTAAAAGTATGCTCAGCTGTGGCTGATTTTGAGATGTGATTGTGTTTGCAATCGCCTGTATGTTCTTGAAGTCTTAGATCAACGGAACCAATGTCCAATGTAACTCGATCCGCAAGAACAAGGAATGCGATATACGGCAGCGGTTTTGAAGCTTGAAATTTTGTCTTTTACTGATCTGTAGCCGTTACCCATTGGTCATGAACACAGTTTTGATGTTGCATCGTTTCAGGATAAGCTCTATCTTATCAGCAGAGCCTACCATAAGGTAGAAATGCTAAGCCTACTAGAGGTTGGGATTCTTCTTTAGCCTTTTATGTCATAGTCTCGTCTAGCCCGTTTCGTATGGCGGTAGTTGTGTATACGTTCTTTTGTAAGGAGTCAAATAGATGTTCCTTTTCTTTCTCTAGATTGTTTGCATCTGAGATACGAACGGCTCTGGTCGCCAAAGTCTGGAGAACGGTTGCTTTTTGCATTGGATGATGGTGTGAATTAGCATTTAGGTATCGGTCCGTGTGTGTTTTCTTTCTAGAGACTGCATGTCTTAAACTACCATCTGATTTACGTTTTACCAGAACATCTAGAATCGAAATACTGCAATTTTCCTCTACTTCCATTGTGAATTGTATGTCGGGATGTACAGAATTCAGGTATTTTAGTAACAGATGCAATGTCTGGCGTCTGTGTGATCAGATGACAAAGGTATCGTCTACATATCTAAACCAGCAGGCCGGTTTTAACTGCGCTTGTTTGAGAGCCTTGGTTTCAAATGCCTCCATGTAAATATTTGCGATAACAGGTGATAGCGGTGAACCCATAGCTGCTCCTTCGACTTGTACGTATATTTTGTATTTTAAAAAGAGCGAAACCGCCCCGCTCCAACATCAGTAAAGCAGAGAGAAAAGCAACTAGACCATTAATGAAGAACAAAGATTGTCGTTCTCAAAGCCGACAGAGAAAATACTACTGTGGTAATGAACACTGAAGATTATAAAACAATATAATATGGAGGTTTTATTATCTGATAAAACTCACAAAAGTCTAAATCGCAATTCCACTACCTCTCTCAAAACAAAGATAACTGCCCCCATAAAACACTCCGATATTATCGATCCCACTTTAAAGAATAGCTTGATTACTACAAATGCAAAAACTCCTCGCATCTATGGTCTACCTAAGATACGGATGATACTTAAGATAAGGAGGGCGTGCGGTTTGAGATCAATTGTCAGCGGGATCAATTCCCCTACACATGCTTTGGCAAGCCATTTAACAGTATACTACAGCTTCCAACTGGCAAAACAGGCTCTTATGTCAAGGATTCAGTAGATTTTGTCCAGAAACTAAAGAACATAAAGTTAAACAAAGATTATCTTATAGTCAGTTTCGACGTAGTATCGCTCTTCATAATAGAGCCAGTTGATGAGGTGCTAGTAATTCTCAAAGATCTCTTGCCTACAGACCAAGTTGAACTTATCAAAATTTGCTTGAAAAACACTTACTTCAGTTGGAACAATAAAATATACGAACTACGAACAACAAGGAGATATGGGTTCACCGCTATCACCTGTTATCGCTAATATTTACATGGAGGCATTTGAAACCAAGGCTGTCGCTGGTTTAGACGATACCGTGTAGACGATACCTTTGTCATCTGGCCACACAGACGCCAGACATTGCATCTGTTTCTAAAACACCTGAATTCTGTACATCTCAACATACAATTCAC
This sequence comes from Agriotes lineatus, assembly GCA_940337035.1. Classification (NCBI taxonomy): domain Eukaryota; kingdom Metazoa; phylum Arthropoda; class Insecta; order Coleoptera; family Elateridae; genus Agriotes; species Agriotes lineatus. The sequence goes on from CALNHX010009442.1 coordinate 2,883, forward strand.
AATCGAAGTAGAGGAAAATGGCAATACTCCGTTTTTAGATGTTTTGGTAAAACATAAATCAGATGGTAGTTTAGGAAAGAAAACACATGGACAGATATCTAAATGCTAACTCACACTATTATTCAATGCAAAAATCAACAGAAAAGAAATCTCTGTTTGACTCCTTACAAAAGAACGGATACACAACTACCGCCATACGAAACGCGCTAGACAAGACTATCACAGAAAAGAATAAAGAAGAATACCCATCTCTGGAAAGGCTTATAATTTTTACCTTACGTTAAAGGCTCGATTGATTAGATAGGGCGTGTCCTAAAACGATGCAACATAAAAACTGTGTTCACGACCAATGAAACTTTGGGTAATGGCCACAGATCAGTAAAAGACAAAATTCCAAATTTAAAACCTGCTTGAGTATATCGCATTCCTTGTTCTTGCGGCTCGAGTTACATTGGACAGACTGGTCGTTCCGTTGATCTAAGACTTCAAGAACATAAAAGCGATTGCAAACACAAACTCATCACAAAATCAGCCATAGCTAAACATACATTTACAAATGGGCAACCCTTAGAATTTGAGCACACCAGAGTACTTGCCAAAATACCTCATTACTTCCCGCGAGTGATACATGAAGCCATGGAAATAGACAAACATACAAATAATATAAACAAGGAAGATGGTTTTAAGCTTAGTAAAACTTGGACTCCTGTGATACACGTTGTAAAGCCTTACCACCACTGTGCGGCATACGGCCAAGCCTTACGGATTATGATGAACTTGAATGACTAATCAGCTTTACGTCACTTCGAGCAGCTAGCACAGAGAACTATAAATAGCTCTACACCGACCTTCAGTTCTTAGTGCAATTTTCACTCTGATGATGCAAGCTGCAAGGTCTTGCGAAACATTAGTGAATATGGATGCACAAACAGCAAAACGGCCAAATCTGCCTAAATATCCTCGTTCTCAAGGTACTCAAACAACACGAGCCACCAAAGAGCGTGGCAATCGCGTGGATTCTTACTCGAGTTTACAAGGTGCAAGGCACATTAAGCTAGAGAATGCTGGATCTTTATCCACAAATACTACGCGGTCTAGGCCGAAATTCTATGTTAACAAGAATAATTCGAGTAACCGTGAAAATCTCAAACAGTATATAATTTATGGATTGTCAAAGCGAACACACATCTCTAACGAACTCCTGACTTAAAATGGCCAAACATGAAAAACCGTATACTGTTTCACTGTGCATGTTTATTTCATAAAAAGATTTGCTCTAAAGTCCCTAGCTACTTTTACAATAAAATTACGTCCCGTACAGACGTACATAATGCCAATATTAGGATTATTAGGGTCACCCCCTTTACACCGCACATGTTTATTTCAGAGTAGTTTTTCTTACTCCATATATAAAAATTTTACAATTCTTTTCCTAACAACTTTAAATCTTTACCACAACTGCGGTTCAGAAAATCTCTTTTTCTATATTTATTTAATAATCAATAATAAATCCTGCATACGTGGTCTTAGCTGCTAACATCAAATATTTGGTTACCTTATAATACACACAACAATAGTTTTTAGGATAACCTGTTTTGTTTTGTAATATTTTTTACTAAGAATAGGTTAAGTGGAAGAGCAGTTATGACTATTCATAATTGAACTTCGCTTAATTGAATTAGAAAATTTACCTTTTTATTTTCCATTTTTTTGTAAAAACAAGTAATATGTGAGCGGATGACCCCGCGAGCAAATGCTCGCCTCTCAGGCGGCCGGCCCGGGTTCGAATCCCGGCGACTCTAGAAGGAGGTTCGAAAATATGAAAATGATTGAAGAAAAAAGTACTATTATTTTTCAAAATACACAAAAATGTTAATTGGAAGTATTTGTAATAACATATCTATTAATAGTTATTTAACAAACAAGTATGTTAATGAGAACGATTAATAATCGAGACATTTTAATGCGCGAGCGCTAGCGAGCGAGTTAATTGTAGATATTATTAATCACCGATTAACATACGAGTTAGTTGCAATATTTTTCTGTTGATCGTACATTATTAATTTGAAGAAAATCTAATTTTATTCCATGAAAAGAATTTGACACTTAAAGTTTTGACATTAATGGTACCGGGTGACCATAAATGGTTGTGAATATGAGGTTAGCAGGTTAGGTTTTGAGTCAGTTTGTGTCAAAACTGACGCAAAATCTAACCTGCTAACCTCGAATTTGACATAGACTTACAGTGCCACCAACATAAACAGATTTTTAAAATCGTTTATTAATAAAAACTCATTCATTAATAAGTGTCATTAATAGACGATTCTCTATACATTAATGAAACCCATAAATAGACGATCAACGGAAAAAATTATAATTGATTTTTACCTAATTGTTATTTGGTCCGTTTATTAATAAATTATTTAAAAATTTGACACAAAAATTAAATTTGTTTGCACTGATTCCGAATCACGTCATATCCTGGTTGCTAAGTGAGGGAAAACTCAGGTTTGACAATACTCGTTTATCGTATCCATTGATAAGTTAACTTTGAAGTATTTCATTTGGTAATACACAGCGTGGTAAGAAAAAAAAATTGGAGAAACCAGAAAAAAATGTTTTCGGAGCAAGTAACTGTGACTTTATGTTTGACACCTACTTTTAACCTCTTTAAATAATATTTTTGTCTATTTTTGTTTTTTGACAATATCTCACTTATTTATAATAGTTATTTAACCAACAAGTGTGTTAATGAAGGCGATTAATAATCGAAACTGTTTAAAGCACGAACGAGCGATAGCGAGTGAGTGCCTTTAATAGTTGAGATTATTAATCGCCCATTAACAAACGAGTTGATTACAAAATTTTTTCGTTGACCGCAACATCTTTTTTTGTGGCGAAAAATTTGATTAATACAACTAACCTCCATGCAAAATATCATCAAAACGCCAAAATCACAAAAACAGTTAATTAACTCTCACACAACAACAACGGAGGAGGAGGAAAAGAGAGAGATTCTTTTCCTCCTCCTCCGTTGTTGTTGTTGAATTAATGCAACAGAGTGTATTAATCAAAAACAGTGTATTAATGACGCCTATTAATCCATCCTTTTTTAGGAAAAATAATTAATTGAAATTGAAATTAACAAGCGGTCAACGAAAAAAATAGATAAAAGTAATTTGACGTTCTTCTGGCACCTTTTCGATACGAATGCAGTGGGTAGTCAGTAGATGAAATTCATAGTTGTAGGTGGTATCATGAGTAAGAGGATTTTTTTTGGTAGCGGAAAATGTGAACATAAGTAATCAAATGTGTGTGAATACAGTTTACGGACTTGGTATGCGTTAGGCATAAACAGACCTATATGCGATTAACATCTAGTATTCGCAGAATCAAAAAGTTTTGTTTTTAGAAAACACTGAATTCTAGGATACTAAATTTTAAATCATATATGTCTACTTCTGTCTAACGCATACAAAGCCCATAAACTGTATTCTAGCTCAATGGACTGCCTATGTTCACACTATTTATTTATTTATTTATTTATTTATTTATCACCCTAACAGCTTACGCTAATTACAAGGATGTAACTTAAAAATTAAACAATAACAAATTATCATAATTAACCGTTAATACAAACATATAAAGTAATTAGGATTTTCTAAATAAACCACATCAAGAGACTAAATTATTCTAAATCTAAATGGACATAACTAAAATAACAATATTGTAAAACCAAGATAGTGTAGAAAAGGGGTTGCATAAAACAGCAGCACCACCAATCTGTATAATATAACATATACTGTCCCTCATAAATTTGTAACACATGGAATTTTTTTATCATCCATTTATCAGAGTGTTTTATTCCTGATACAAGTTTCTACATCTTCTCAAACTAAAAATGCACTTGCCAAAATGTAAATATATTCGTTTACAGGGGAGGTTCAAAAATATGAAAATGGTTCAAGAATAAAGTACCGTTATTTTTCAAAATAGACAAAAATGTTATTTAAAGAGGTTAAAAGAAAGTGTCAAACATAAAGTCACAGTTACTTGCCCCGAAAACATTTTTTTTCTGGTTTCTCCTATTTTTTTTCTTACCACGCTGTGTATTACCAAATGAAATACTTCAAAGTTAACTTATCAAGAGATACGATAAACGAGTATTGTCAAATCTGAGTTTTCCCTCACTTAGCAACCAGGATATTACGTGATTCGAAATCAGTGCAAACAAATTTCATTTTTGTGTCAAATTTTTAAGTAATTCGTTTCACTCTGACTACGCAGTGTACAGGGATAGCAAGTTGCTTAAAACTGAACACGAAGACGTCAATCATAATAAATCCGCCTTTTGTATTGCAATCGGCTTATTTGTTAATACCTTGTTGAAGTAAACCCTTTTTGTCACTTCTGCGTCAATTTGAAAAGAGCAGCATACAGTATACCTGAGTGCGGTCTACAAGCAGCAACGCAGCAAGCGAAGTTTGCCTTTAAATAACATTGTCGTATGTTCTCTGTACTGCATAGTCAGAGTGAAACGAGCTATAGAGAATCGTATATTAATGACCCTTATTAATGAATGATTTTTTATTAATAAACGATTTTAAAAGTTTGTTTATGTTGGTGGAACTGTAAGTGTATGTCAAATTCGAGGTTAACAGGTTAGGTTTTGCGTCAGTTTTGACACAAACTGACTCAAAACCTAACCTGCTAACCTCATATTTAACATAGACTTACAATGTCACCAACATAAACAGTGCCAACCTAAGAAAAAAATCACAACCATTTATGGTCACCCGGTACCATTAATGTCAAAACTTTAAGTGTCAAATTCTTTTCATGGAATAAAATTAGATTCTCTTCAAATTAATAATGTACTATAAACGGAAAAATATTGTAACTAACTCGTATGATAATCGGCGATTAATAATATCTACAATTAACTCGCTCGCTGGCGCTCGCGCATTAAAATGTCTCGATTATTAATCGTTCTCATTAACATACTTGTTTGTTAAATAACTATTAATAGATATGTTATAACAAATACTTCCAATTAACATTTTTGTGTATTTTGAAAAATAAGAGTACTTTTTTCTTCAATCATTTTCATATTTTCGAACCTCCTTCGTATAGAAGTAGAATATTTACATTTTTGCAAATGCATTTTTAATTTGAGAAACTGCTGAGGTTTTAATGGACAATAAAATGTTCTGATAAAATGGATATATGAAGGACACTATAATATTATAAGCAACAATCAAAGGTGATTAATTCTGTCAATCAAACGGTGGTATTGTAACAACGCAAAAACTTTGTTTAATCACGTATATTCTAAATGGCACCAGTTTTCAACTAGAAAACGACGAAATATTAAAAATTGTGAATTGTTGCTATAAAGTAGTGAAAATTAATAAATCGATCCTATACGACATATGTCTCATAATGCCACAGCTAACTATGAGTTCCATATAAAAAATACAACTTTATATGTTATAATCCGAATTTAGAAACTTTTTGGACAACGCATTACGCCACTCAATTATTATGAAAAATAAATAATATTAATACTACTTACGAGAACTTGAAAAATGTTCCTACCTATTACCTCACCTTAAAAGTTTAATTTATTATTATTCATTTGACTTTCTGTGCCGCGTGGGCGATATGTCCAAAATCAAAGTTGGGAGTTGTGACCAAAATCGAAATTGGGCGTTGTGACCAAGTTGGGCGTTGTGACCAAAATCGAAATTGTGCGTTGTGACCAAAATCGAAATTGGGCGTTGTGACCAAGTTGGGCGTTGTGACCAAGTTGGGCGTTGTGACCAAAATCGAAATTGGGCGTTGTGACCAAATTGGGCGTTGTGATCAAAATCGAAATTGGGCGTTGTGACCAAGTTGGGCGTTTGTGACCAAAATCGAAGTTGGGCGTTATGACCAAAACGGTGGTTTAAGTGGCGTCGATAGCTCTCTCCTATAACAGGCGTCGGTGGGCGTTGTGACCAAGTTGGGCGTTGTGACCAATATCGATTTTGGGCGTTATGACCAAGTTGGGCGTTGTGACCAAAATCAAAATTGGGCGTTGTGACCAAGTTGGGCGTTGTGACCAGAATCGAAGTTGGGCGTTATGACCAAATTCTGAGTTGGGGTTTGTGACCAGTGGGCGTTGTGTCCAGGCCCCTTGAGAATTGCTTACAATTAATTTGCAGTTAACTATTAATTAATTGTATTACCTTCATTTTCAAAACCTAACATTTTAGTTTAGCCCAAATTAATGGAATTTTAACGTTTAATATTAAATTTTGAATATTATGACATCTGCATTCCTCAAGTGAATGCCTGTTATCTTTTTAATTCTTGAAAATGATTTAAAACTTGGCCAGTCTATGCATCGGGTCGCCCCATATAGGAAGAATTACTATTCATCGGGGCATGCTTATGCATGGTCAATTTTGGCACCGACAAATAGAATGGAGTTCTAAACATCGGGTTATCGGGGCTCATTGTAACATAACCTAAAAATTGTCTCCTAAAGTGTGGGAATAATAAAGATTAAAAAAAAATAGTTATTTGTGTACCAGGACATTGAAGTTGACTTTTTTTAGCACAAATTTAGAATTTAATTGCAGCCGTAGGGCCGAGGCAAACAAGCTACATAAGAGATAAAAAGAAACGTCAGTGCTGAGGAAAACATTATGTTTCTTTAAATCGAGAAATTGCGAAATTAAACAATTTTAGACAACTCTTCTAGGTTATGTTGACGTTTTCTGTCACCCATCTGTCACCCCGTCACCTACAAAAAGTTATAAAACAATGGATTACTTTACCGCCGATGTCTCGTGTTTTAACGGTGATTTCAACGTTCTTCATTAAATAAATAAATAAATTTGAACTGCCATATGTTTAATTAATAGCATCGTTATTTCACAAAATGAAGGCCTTTAAAACCAATATTTCCACTAAAAAAGTGCAGATAAACTCCACTCAAAGGGAAATTTGTTTGGGAATTTTGAAAACAATTGCGTATTCTAAAAACAACTTGGGATATGAAGAAAATGATAGTTTTTTGATAAAAATTTGAAAAAGTTACCGACTATTATAATACTGTTGCTGTGGCATAATATAAATGAGAAGTGGGTTCAGGATAAAACACAGTATTTAACATAAAACATAACTACAACAAACCATGTAGAGCCAATCAATAATACTATTAAGCAATGATTTCGGAAGCTTTCACAGCCATTGTCATTACGTAACAAACGATTTCTGGGATTTGGACCGTGTCATTCATAATTGAAGTCGAAAAACTTAACGTTTTGCCCATTTTCGTATAGGGCTTCATTAGGAGGAAAAGCAAAAGAGCACGGTAACGCAACGTGTAAACCACGCCAGACGCGAAACTGTCTCCAGAGCAGTGCAGTGGTGTGATTTACACGTTGAGTTACCGTGTTATTTTGTTTTTCCTCCTGATGGAGCCCCTTACGAAAGTGGGCGAAACGTTGAGTTCTTAGACTTTAATAATGACACGGTCCAATTCCGGAAGTCGTTTGTTACGTAAAATTAAGCACGTTTTAAATAAAATGAGTGATTGTAAAAGGTTCTTTGTAACAATAAGAAAAGAACTTGGGATTCCCGTAAAAATGAAAAGATCTGTAAACGGCTTTACTCAGAACTTCCCTCGCAAGTGGAAGTTGTGACACTAAATATTTTGAAAAATCAAAGACAACTAGGGGTAAAAATATCTTAACATTCCTAATAATACTGAAACAATAAAGGGAAACACTTGGTAATGCAAATTAAATCAGTTTGCAAATAAAAAAAGGTATTGCAGACGGGATTCGATTTCAGCGCCTACAGAAGGCATTTCAAAGAGGAACGGGCAGGTCGCAAGCAGTGCACTCTTCGATCGCATCCTGCCAAGCAGCTGTGCTTAATATCGCCTCGCAGCAACTGCATTACAGTGAACAGAATAGCTTGCCCATCTTTGTTTTTCTTTTATAACAAGTACCCTGTATCTCTTGCGTCCCATTGTTATCAAGGACAAATTCTGAGCTATGTGCAAATTATCGATTTTATCTATTCCTCAGTTAAAGCAAAAATAGACAAAGTTTTATTTTTTAAAGGTGCTCACCCTGTAGATATTTCATCAAAAATTTTTCGGTTTCATGCCAAGTAGATATATAATCTGCATGCAAAACAAATCGTTTTTGAGCTATACTGTCAACAAATAGATAGACAGATAGACAGACAGAAAGACAAACAGACAGACGGAATTGAGAAAGCTTGTTTTTCGTCATCCAGGGACCCTGAAACGTTGACGATCTGAAGAAATTGCAAAAGATTTTTTTGCGATTATAATACTTCCTTCGTATTTTAGACGAAGGAAGTAAAAATATTCATCAAAACAAAGGAAATTCCAGCAAAAGTATTTTATTTTAGTATAACAAGAAGAGAACAGTTATTCCAAAAAGATTACCAATATTAAACCCAATTATGAAACTACTTCAACAGTTTGTAAGTGCCATTTTAAAATAAAAATGAATCTACCATGTTCCCATATTTTGTATCAAAGATCTTTACAAAAAGAGGATACCTTTGATGAATCATTGTTAGATGATGATAAATTCAAACGAAGAAATTATATTAAACGCCATACCATAATGAATTAGTTTTATAAAGTAAAGAGGAAATATCTCTAAATGATTTTGACTTGCCCATACAAAGTACTTCCTGTAGTAATGTAAAAGATACTGTACTTTTCACAAACAAAAACTTCAAAAAATCATGTCAGTATGGCAAGAAGTAGTCAGCTGCATATTTGAAATCGGTACAGAAGGTTTCAAAGTTCAATTTTAAATTTCAAATAATTAAATACGCTGATCAAGGAAAAAAAAGATTTTAAAATTGTTGGAGTCACAGACCGTGAAGCAAATAATAAGGGATGAGAACTGCCAATATTCGGAAAATGGAAGAAGAATTTGTGGGTCAAGGGGAAGAAGTAAATGTGAACATACAAAAAGGAGGAATTATGTGAAAATAGCGAGGAGTGGAAGAATTAAATACAGAAAAAAAAACTGAAGGCGAAGAAGAGACAGAGGAAAAATATTAATAGGTCGCTTACAAAAGAAGATAATAACAAATCGAAACAAATTAACTTCAAAAATAGAAAGATGGAACGAAGTGGAGGACCAAAAGGTTCCAACACCACGTGTGTTATCTGTCTCAAGAAAGAAACAAAGAAGAATTTAGAATAAGATAAAACTTAAAAAATAAAGTTACTTACCTACCATCACTTATATTGATGTATGGCTTTGTGTTGATTTAATTTTATTTTGGTTTATTTCTTTTTATTTATCCTTTTTTTCGTTGGATTTTAACATTGAAAATGTTTAACGAATTGGAGATGTGACTCTAGTACGGGGCTCTTTTAGCGATTTGTGTGAAGCTTGAAAAATGCTCAGTTTTCGAGAATTTTTGCAAGTTGTACTTATTGCAGGTGAATGTTGTTGGTTATTTTGAAAATCTCGTCAAGGACCAACTTTCTGGAGAGATTGTGAAATGTACGATTCGAGAGAGCGAAAATACGGAGGTTAAAAGATTTTTTGACACGAAAGCGTTCGCTGCTGTTACATCGCATACTTCCAATATAGATCCAAATGTGATTTGAAGCTAGTTGGAAAGAGGATGAATCAACGCTCACCGTACGCGCTGGATTTTGGCGTCTGCGATGCACGGGGGCAAAGTTACAGGGGTAAAAGGCTGAGGTGCATTTGTAGCAAATTGGATGTTCGCATAAACAGGGGGAAAGAAAAAATTTCGAATTTTGTTTTTGGCAGTACGTGGATGAATCTGTGGGTTTTTAAGAAATTTGCGGCTCAGGTTCATTTAGAGGTTCAAAATGGGGAAACCGTTATAATTATCAGAAAAATTGTAAAATTATTATTTGTGTGAAATGCGCTGTTTGGAGGCTCTCTACTGGTCGAATTTAGTTTTTAAGAAAATTTTGAAGGTGGGAATTTGGCTGGCCAGGTAAATTTGGGGGTTGCAAAATGGGGAAAACGGTATAATTATCAGAAAAACTTTAAAATTAAAATTTGTGTGAAATGCGCTGTTTGGAGACTTTCTACTGGTCGATATTCGGGATGTATATTTGCGTGAAACGGTTTGTTTAGAGAATTTCTACTAGTTTTTTATTTTTTAAGAGAATTCGGAATGTGGGAATTTTGGGGTCTAGGTGGATTTGGGGATTGCAAAATGGGGAAAACGTTATAATTATCAGAAAAACCTTAAAATCAATATTTGTGTGAAATTCGCTGTTTGGAGATTATCTGCTGGTTGATTGTATTTTTTAAGAGAATTCGGGATATGGGAATTGTGCGGTCCAGTTGAATTTGGGGGTGGGAAAATAGGGAAAACGTTAGAATTATAAGAAAATCCTTAAAATCAATAGTTGTGTAAAATTCGCCGTTTGGAGATTTTCTACTGGTCGATTCTATTTTTTATGAGGGTCGGTATGCGGTTGGGAGGGGGGGGGATTAGCCTATTTTCTAATTTTTTAAATAAGAAAAATGTGCATTTTTTTTAATTCTGGCCCTTTGTGAAATTGTAAATAGTAAATAGCGTGTCGGATTGTATTTTATTCTAACATAATACGTAGTATACGTGGGTTAAGGTCATTGCCGCGCTGCACTTGTTCGCAAAATGGTAGTGGCCACTGGCAGGGTTGGGATGTTAGTGTCAGCTGTTTGTACTAAAACTTAATGCACTATTGTAATAGAAAAAATTGATGGGGACGTTAAAAATATAAATACGATACCTATGTATATATACGGAAAATACAAAGTTACTTAGTTTATACAATGTAGAAGCTCCCCATACAACAAATCCGTTTAAAATATATTTATTAAAAAACTAACACCAAACGAAAGATACATATCGATTAAACAACTCAAAGGTCTAATCACATCTAATTCCTTTTTCACACTGCCCTGTTCATCTTATTAACAGCATCTACGCTCCAGTTCTTATATTTGTTATTAAAGCACGTTTCATGAGTAAACAAAATAAACTATGAATGATAATATGTGAAGCCGCCGCCGCCGATCGGAAGGCTTGTAATTCTCAGAACTCCTTTAAAACAGCTAATAAATGTAATAATAAGAATGACTCATATAAGCAATACATCTTCTAAAGTTATATAAAAAAATTGAATGTAATATCGAATTCAACATCTTTATCTAATTGCAAATTAATACATATTAAAGTGTACAAGATCCTGAAAAGGTTCAAAACTGTAGTACGTATTATTTTTTAATGATCTGCTATGCATTAGAACTTCGCAGTAACGTTTCGCGTGGCGTATAATAAACAATAATAATACAGATGTGAACAATTTTAACACTTTTTTTTATTTCTATCTCTGGTAATTTTTTCAGATTTTGAAAATTTTGTGCCAGACTTGAAAATTAACAAAAATCTATTTTCAACGCATTAAGGAAGGTTGGTAAATTGCAACTTCTGTAAATTTTTATTAACAAATGTTAGACCAATAATATTAAAAAGTTCTTCACAGTAAAATCAAAACTTCAGCTTGTTATCTATTAACATTTTAAATTCTATACACCCCAGTAATTTGATTATTTATTATCGGATTTATAGAAAATTTTAAATAAACCTAAAATTTAAAACCCGTTCTTATCAGTCGCCAGGAAAGGGTAATGAAAATTGTTATCTTATAAAAAAGATCTGCTTTTTCGAGTTTTTGTAAGAAAATAACTAAGAAAAATCGTTTACAATTACAAAAAGGTCCTATGTAGTTATTCTATCTTAGTTATTCTAATCGATTAGGAAGACTTCATCTACCAACCCTGAAAGAAAGAAGAACATATGGAGACTTCATAGAAACATTTAAAATTCTTAAAAACTGCTATGCAGTGCAAGTGTTAAATTTTTCCATGAGCCCAAACCTACACCTGAAACTTACTTCCCAGAGGTTCCACAAACACTGTCGAAAATTATTTCTTGCAAACCGAGTTGTAACGACTGGAACATTTTACCTAGTGATGTTGTGAGTGCTACATCATTAAATAATTTTAAAAATAGACTTGACAAACATTTATATCCATCATGAATTATGTATACTTCTATATATTAATTTACTGTACTATGCATATTATACTGATATTTTTGTAAAGATCCAATCGGCGTTATTCCGCCTTCCTTTTTATAAATAATAATAATAATAATAATAATAATAATAATATGCAATACAAAATAGTAAAAACTAAAAAAAATGCTTCAAAGATGTAAAAGATAGTAAATTATGCAAATTAGAAGTGAAATACGCTTTGAAAAGAAGAAACATAACAAACTGGAATTGTTATATCACAAATTAAATGCTTTTATCCATTTACCGTTTGCAGGCATGTACTTGGTAAATAGTATTTTGATAACGTAATGTGATGGGATGTTCACTGTGCAGCAACAAAATATGATTTATTTATGTATGTATGTATGTATAATCTGTAACCTCATTTACCTTGCGGTGTAGAGGCTGGTGCTTTATGCGCTGGCATTTGGCTGTACAATGCTCAACTTTCCCCGGATTCGGGATACAGAGTTGGAGCGCGCCTTTGGTTCTTGCGCAGCAACCATTGTGTGAGTTTAGTGTCTTGGTGATGTGTTGACCTTGTTACCCTATCTCTTAGGTCTGTGGTTCTGAGTAGAGCACAGTTAATTTAGTTCCCAACTGTGAATGGTCTCACTGAGCCCGATTCTAATCGCCAAGGATACGGAAAAACTCCAACCCCGGCGGGATTCGAACCGAGGACTTGCTTAATGCCAGCCTGGCGCTTACCCATCTGCGCCACGCAGCTTCTTATTTATTTATTATTGGGCTAAAATCAATGCATTGATCTGAAAATGAAAGAATTTCGATTGTACAGATATACAGTTTCTACCAGTAGGCATAGCACCAGCACACAATTTAAATTTCTAAATTTACTTGGCGTTTTCAGCGAGAATGTTTTGTACAAGTAATTCAACCAACCATGTGGTCACAATTTGAATTTTTATTAGTTTTTGGTAGGCAAAAACATGCATTTCCGAATTCCGGTTGTCGATGTTTGCTTTATGTGGTTATAGCTATAAAGGAAAATCGATGATTCGTGTAAATCCATTATCTTGTTAATGAGATCAACTAACAGATAGTTTAATCATATTAAAGAAACGTTCTGTGTCAAAAGGTTTAATTCAACATTTAGATTTCGAGATTCATTGCAAGGCAAACCCTTTAAAGCGCCTTTGGACAGTACAACGAGAAAGTGACAGCAATCTTCCCATCCACTCCCAGTTAGTTTAACTCCTGTCAGATTCTATACCATTACACATCACAGCTACTAACGGTAAAACTAAAAACACAATGGTTAAGATCAAATTCTGCCGAAAAAGGTTTAGAAGCCACACTTCTAGGAAGATGCATGTTAGTATATTATGATTAAGTTGCAGTTATGGAAAATATATGCTTATACTGAAATTTGGGCAACTAGCACTTGATTGTTATATTTATAGGGCGTGCAAAAGTTGACTCCATAAAAATAAGATCATGACATTTACTGAGATTTAAAGATCTTGCACTGCAAGCTCCATAATTAATGTTCCGTGATTGTATTTGACCAAATAATAATAAACTTACGTTTAATCGCTATGGTGTAGCAGGGTGTACTCTTATATTTAATTTCCTTGGGCCATTGTAGATAGTGTTGTTCATCGAACGCCTTCTAGTTGCTAACTCACCAATCTACTGTGATGAGTCAGTTATGGGACATAGGTATTAAGAAATATTCTTGCAGACTTTGTTAGGATACTGGATTTCTTATTAAATAAAAATTTGTTTTATAATATTAATTATCGAGGCTTTTAAACCTGTTTTAAAATACTGCGTCTGTATAGGTAATTAAATGAGAAATGCATTTCGGTTCATATCGATATTGAAGTATGGTCATGGAATATTATTCACCTACGTATGGTAAGCATCAAAATATTGTCAATTTTTTTTAACAGCTTGCAGGTAATAACGGAGCTTAGGAACATAACCCGAGGCGATCCAAACTGCGAATGCACCTTACTATACACTAAGTATATTTCTAAATACAACCATGTAGTACTGTTGTACTGGTTTTGTGCGTTGACTTAACGATGAATATGATAAGAGTTTGTGGAGGTTAGCATAGTAATGATGAACACCTGCATTTACACTGTAGTTGCATATATAGCCTGTGTAGTTCTTTTTTAGTAAACTCATAGTGATCCATTGAAAAAAACAGTTTTCAATTGTTTTAGTTTGTTTGATATGATTTGGTCTGAGGAATTTTTAAATCCTAGTGGAATTTGTTTTGCATTTCTTGTTCGATTACTTTAGCATCTTTTATTTTGAAAAATAATAAGTTTCAAATTTTCAGTTTAAGTATGCACACTGTTTGGGAGCGCCACCATCTTGGATGTATTTTAATGATACGAGTACCTTTTTCGTCAATTTCTATTCCTTTTTAATTCTCTTTACGAATTAAAAAAAATGAGTCCTGGATAAGAAATTTTCCCACTAAAATGCAAAAAAACTTAACGTAAATGTAAGAACTGTTTGTTGCACCGCACCCGGGTTGCAAGGCTTAGAGGGCGGCAGATAGGCCTTCCGCATCTTCAGTCGATGGTTTGAAATACGAAAGACACTGTATTAATAATCTGCCTAGAATATGAGGAAAATTCTTAGAGCACTAGTTAGTTCTTATTTCTCAATGTAGTTACCACCTAACTTTACACACTTTTCCCACTTTTTCGGGAGTTGTGACATGTCTTTAGCATAGAAGTATTTTATCTCTTCTGCAAAACTGCTGACAACCCCCTGAAGATCTACGTCAGAAGAAAATCAAAGACGTCGTAGGTTCTTCTTTAACTCTCAACCGATGTCGTGGGGTGTTTCGACACCCCAACACCTTTATTATTATAAAAATTATTTATTTATAATTTAATTATAATTTTCTTCTTTCAGATATTTTACTAACTTAGGTAAGACCACATACCAATGTAAAAAGTCATTTAAGAATAATTTACTGTCATTGTTAAAGTGCTTTGGGATGTCAAACAACCGTGCCATACCAATTACGTTGCTTTTTTGTGTTGTCGTTGGTGATCAGTATATCTAGCTAAGTGAATGAATGAATTTGAGCAACCTGCTACTAACTTCGGTGATAATATCGAAGGTTATACTAAAAAAAATTCGAAAGAGGCGGTTTTATTTTGCACAAAATTGTGGTATCAGTGACAATTATTATTATTATTATTATTTTTATTATTATTATTACTATTTTATTTTTTTTCTCTCAGCCTTGCAGCTGCATTACACCCAAGAATACCGGTTAGGTTCGATGAAACAACGATGCCTGTTGAAGGTTAAATTTCTGAATAAATAATAGTCGCAAGATGGGGGCGGGCAAATTGGGTCTATACTGGTTGACAAAGGAAGTCAAAGATGCAGTGCAAGACAAACAACAAGCATGGAAAAAATATATATACACGAAGGATCTAAAAGACAAGAAAACCTACGATAAAAAGCGAAGGGAATCAAAAGGAGTAGTAAAAAAAGCCAAACAAAAAAAAACATGGTAGAAACTTCAGCGAACCCTTAGGAACCCACTACATTGATTTCTGCTTGGTCTCATGATCCCAATAATAAACTCAGGTTTTATCTCCTGTCACTATTTTCCACAACATATCTGGATTTATTTCAGTAAATCAAAGTTCTTTGAAGAATTCTCCCGGTGATCTTTCTGTTCAGGAGTTTTGGAACAACTGGCTGACACTTTTCTCATTCCAAGATTTTTATAGAAAATGTGTAGTACACGTGGTTTGCATATTCTCCATGCCACAGCGATCTCTGTTATCTTCAAACGTCGATTTTTTTCAAGAACCATCGACTTTACCTTTCTGCACACTTCAGGATTCGTTCCAGTTGTCGACTGTCCTAGTCTTGGATCGTCTTCTGCCGATTCACAATACCAACGGAACCGCCTTGATCAGTAGTTTATTTAATATAGACACACAGCATAAAACATAGTGGACTAGTACGACACAAAGACGTTTGGTGAAATGTCATTTATTTGTACGGTTGGGAAGATCATTAATCTAGTCCTCTCGTATTTATTTGAAAATAACTTAATTAGCACATTCTCAAATGAGGGTAGAAAATATTTTTCCAAGTTAAATATTTATTATTAAAAAAAACTTTAGATCAAGTAAGATACAAAAAATGCTATCAATTAGTATTTAAAACGGCAGTGACATTGATATCGTGTGAACGAAAATAAGATTAATAAAAGATACATAAGAAAATATCATGTATGTCTCTGGTTGCATTTGAACCAATTGAACTACTCAATATTACCCTGACACCATTGATTGTTTGATCATCCTTAAAGTACATTTCTAGCATGCACAGTATTTGATGCTGTTAAATTAAGCTGACATAAAGTGACAGTTGTATTAATTAAAATTCTTATCCATTTCTTGAATTAATACTATACTTACAGCTTATGTTTGTCTCTCTTTTTCTTGGCCCTCGTTGATGAAACTGACTTTGGATCAAATTGAATAAATGATATTGTAAAAGAATTTGCAATTAAAAAATCAAGAAACGTTAATTTTGGTTGTTGAAGGGTAATAAATATTATTTTCAACATGGTAATTCATATGAGGTTATCAGATTATGAAACTAATAAATAAAAGTGTTTGGCTTATATTAAGAATGCTTCTCTATTTAGCTTCACTTAGTGAAGTTAGAGACGACCCTGTGTACAGAAATGTATCTAGTTGGAGTTGCGTGATTAGAAATAAGAAACGAGACACAATTAAAATAATTTGACAGTTCTATCACAAAATTGTTGCGACAGTAAATTATGTTTTTTTTATATTAATTCCCAAGTAATTATTAATTTTTTTTTAAAATGTTTTCAATCAAAGCTGTGATCCTTTTAAGTATTTCATAAAGAGAAGGAAAAAGAAAAATTGATAAAAAAGTACTTGTTATTTAAAAAATCCAAAATGGGACCGCTGGCAAAAGTGTGCTGCAAAAAACAATTGACTGAATTGTATAGCAGTGCATTTTGTAATAAACTTTTTTACTGCCCTCGTCTAAAAGACGAAGAAAGTATTGTAATCGCAAAAAAAATCACCTTCCGAGATTTTTCAAATCTTCTCGTTTTAAGGTAGCTAGATATCGAAAAACAGGGATTCTCAATTCCGTCTGTCTGTTGGCTGTATAACTCAAAAACTATTTGTTGAAGGAAAACTATAGCTTACATGCGAATTATACATCTACCTGGCATGGTAACTATTAGTTAAATATAAGTGATATTTTGCACATAGCTCATGTTTTTACCTTTGGCGAAAAAGGGTATATATTTTGGAGAAAACATACACACGGCGAACACCATGAAAGTATTTTTTTCTTTAATATTTTAAATATATTTACTTTCAAAACAGTATAAAGCCCTCCACAGTTTTTTTGCTGTAGCGTATGGTATCAAAAGTATATGCAAATATCGCTAGTGTTGCTTCACCCTGTATTCAGGGTCCGGCAACGAAGAGGGGGTGGAAGATATTTCTAAAACTATGAGAGTTAAATAAAAATCGCTTATATAAAAGTTGCAAATACGAAAGTGGTGCATATTACTAAAATATTTTGGACTAGCTGACCTGACAAACGTCGTTCTGCCCAAAAATAATTTGTCTCTGAAACCCCATTTCATCACTATAGATTTTATGTCATGTCGACCGTCTTGGACTTAAAAATAAATGCCATTTTCGCAATCAACGTCCCAAAAAACGTTAATAACGACACCCATATCGATTTTTAGCCTTATTTACCCCATTTTACCCCCTAAGGGGTTTATTTTCGGAAAATCACAAAATACTTGTTTGCTTATTTGTTTTTAGGAGTACTCCTACCAAGTTTCAAGTCGAAATGTCTATTTGACATTATTTTGCAATACAAAATTGGAACCTCCATTTTATCATTTTAGGGGTTGAATTTCGAAATATCCTTAATTATCTCTTGTATATGTTCAGTAAAGTTCAGTTAATGCTAACATTTACTGCCAGAAGCTAGCAGTTATTAGTTGCAGTAGTGATTGTTGTTTTCGTTGCAATCCTTGTTGACTTTTACTAGTTAATGCTAGCAATTACCAGAAAAAGCAACATTCACTGGTATGTGGCAGTAAAAGTAATAAATTAGGCTCAAAATAAAAGTATATTTCTCATAAAAGTGCAAAAACTGCTTATAAAGAAAAATGAACTCTTAGAACTTATATATAATGTGTAATCATAAACTAATCTCTGAGTAGAAACAAGTAAATGGAATCTTACTTGTTACAACACGTTAATGACGCGTGGCATTTCGATGTGCATAAAATGTCCTTTTTTGACAATAGTATATTATGTATCAAGTTTTATAAACGTCATTCTAGTCACGGGTTTTATTAATCACTAGCGAAGCGCAGCGAAACGGGTGTTTAATAAAATTAGTGACTAATACGTTTATAAAACGAGTTGCATACTATACTTTTTGTACGACCACAAATTTAGGTAATATAACATTATTTCATTAAGATTTTGAAAATTATGTTAGGTTAAATTATGCTTGACAAACGTCAACGTTGACTGTTGAAAGTTGAAAACTAACTTGATTTTTGCCATTAAAAATCTGGTGTGATACACTCATACAACTTCCTTTTACAGTGATCTTATAATTAGTCAAAAATTTCATTTTTAATTTTTAACCATTTGTTAAAAATTTTCAAAAATTACAAATTCTACAAAAACGGTACAAAATCGAGTGTTAGTTGAAGAGACAAATTTTCTCTAGAATTTTAAGGTGAATTCAAAAATGTAATAATATACCGGGTGTTTTATTTAAAATAGGAGTTAATAAAAAAAATAGAAAAAAAAACAAAAGAAACCCACTTTAGAAGTATTCAACTGGAAAATCACCTATCTCAAATCAATACACATTAAAAATGTAAGAAAAATGTAAAGTTTAAAAAAATCGTTGGAGCCGTTTTTGAAAAAAATGAAAAAAACTGAAAAATCACAAGAGTAAACACCTACTTCCGGTTATGCGATTTTCTTCAAAAGCTTGCTGTCTCATCTACAGAGTACACAAAACTTATATATAAAGTTTCAACGCCATACCTCTTTTCGTTTTTGAGATATTCTGTTCACAGGCACACACAGACAGACAGACCAATGAAAAAAAATATGTTTTTTGAGATCAGGGGACTCTAAAACGTGAAGATCCGTTGAAAACTCAATTTCTAATTTTTGGGGTGAATCCAATACTTCCTTTAAAGGAAGTAAAAAGTTCAGTCCGTGACTAAAACGCACGAATCCACGGCTTGTAAAGGTGTGTTTAAAAGATTACTTAGCGTCATGGAAACATATAACATAAATGGCATTTTAGTTACAGGAGTAGAAAAAAACATTTATTTGATTGACATTTTACAAAACCTTGCCCTGTACCCGTGGACTGCAAATTAGCAACTGTTCGTAGGCTTATTTCCTTTTCTGGAACATCTTCTTTTGAAATAATAGCTTCGGGACAGCAACTAAACTGTGGCCTATAATGTGATAGGAAATGTACTAGCTATAATGCATTACATAAATTTAGTAAAACACAATACCTCGCATATAACTGCTTCAGGATCCCGTTTTTGGTTCCCAGTTTATAAAATCCGTCTGATGTCACCTCAAGGACTGCAGCCAGAATGGATCTTGCATCCCCTCGACCCCTATCAACCTCAGGGATAGGAACACGAACTGTATTTCCTACTGTAACTGGTAGATGATGACTGTCGGAGATTTTCTTCATTCTTTTAGCTTGTTGTTCTAAAGCATCAAAAGCCAAAGTACGCTGCTCTTTAATCTTTTCTTTTCTGTCACATATAGCACAAACACATTTTTCTAAATTTATTGAAAAGCTACAGGTTGAATGAAAATATTGTTCACAATTGTGACATTTATTTTTGTCTAATATGCAGTCATTTTGACACACAACACAGAAAAGGAATTGTATGTCTTATACAACAACAATAGGTGATTTAATAGCTTCTTCTATACTGCGTCTCAGGGTGACTAGACAGTACAGCGCCTTATGGCAAACAGCAACACACAGCGATGCCATATGTCTCCACAAAAGTGTTCTGTAGAAAAACGCACCGATCACAGACAAACAAATCCGGCTATTGTAATAGAGATAGCTTAACTATAATCCCTCATTACCTGGTCCGTTTTGTCAGTGGCATTCAAACAAGTTTACCAAAAAAAACAATTACGTACAGTAGGATCTCCATCGCCCGTTGCATAGAACTGGCAACTTCGGAGCGAAATTCCCATAAGAAAAGCATTCCCTATCCTCTCCACGCTGTCTTGTCACCCTGAGACGCTCTATAGTAGATTTTCATCACTATTTAAATTGGTATAATTTTCATATGAATTTAAATCACTGCTTGGCATTATGTCGTCTCGATTAATGGTTCAGGTGCTCCTGTGGCTACATCTTATTCAGGTAAGTGTAATGTTTCAACAGACGTTATGAAAGTGATGATCTCTTCTAATTCCGCTTCTTCTTCCACATCTTTTAACGACTCTTGTGGTATACTGGATGTTCCAAGTCCTAGCTTTAATGGCTGACCAAAAAGGGCTTCGTATGGGAATCTTTTTATCCCCGAATGATAAGCTTTATTTTTCATTAATTGAATGAACCTTAATCCCCTACTCCATTCAGAGGTTTTGTGGTCTTGCATCCATGTGGTTATCATATTTTCCACATCTTGATTCGTACGCTCAACGCTGCCCTGGCTCTGGCTATGTCTTGGTTTTCCATGAACCAATCTCAGATGTGGCCATAATAGTTTTAAGTTTTCTATTTAAACTCGTCATCTGGATGAGACTGGTAATCGATTAAATCGACTTGACAACGAGAATTAAGGTCTTTAAACAATAAGGAATGTACAACAATTCCTTTTCTTCACGCTTAAGTTTCTGGAAGCATGGTTCACGAACTGATAAAAAAATATTAAAGTCTTTGTAAGTAATATTCTTATATTTCCTTTTCAGTTCTTTCTTCATTCTGTCCCGCCCCTCCCATGACCAATAGACGTGTGCAGGTGCACATTACTTAAAATTTCAAAAAGTTCTTCGTCATGAATAAAATAAATAATTTCGCCGTTTTCTTTTACGGGCACTATCAGTTTTTTTTAATCCTGCCACATCAATAACATCAAAACGTTTGATGAGTTTATAATCAAACGGTTCTTTGACTTTCTCTTGTTTAGCTGCCTTTACTTTGTTTATATCTTCCTTATATTTACTTAATGTAAAGGAAAAACTGTTACTTTTCTGTGTCAGTCTATCTTCCTGGATTCTAGTTAAAAAATTTGCTTCCATTGAGTTTTATTTAAGTAACACAGCACCACTGTTGAATTATACTAACAATAATAATTAACAACAGCACGTAAACAAATTGTGTACATAACCTATCTATTCTAGCTTTCGGCTCGAATCGCGTGTATACACAGTACGCAAACGCGCCCACAGCTTATAGTTAGACATTTGCTGGGTAGGACTAGTAAATACTAACAATTACTAATGAATGTCAATAATGAATTTTATTTGCCAGCTTTTACTAACATATTAGTAAATGTCAACTTTCACTAGGAATTGCTAACATTTACTAATTTCCTGCATTTACTGTAACATATACATCATAAAAGAAACCTCTGTACAAAATTTCAGCTTTCTACGTTCAAGGGTTTGGGCTGGGCGTTGATGAGTCAGTGAGTGAGCCAGGACTTTTTTACACACGGTTTTCATAGCTAAGTCGGCACTATTGCTAACCTCGTTATTATTGGAGCTACAAAGTCAGTTAAGTAGACAAACTAGTAGTATTTTGTTCGCCAATTACGATGGTGAAAACGGAATCAAAATCGAATATCACGTTCGCGAGTTGTGTCAAAAAGTTCTATTTTTTCAAATGGGACCCTCAGTATACAATATTCACAATCGATAGGAAGTTAAATGTTGAACGCGTTGTTCGATTTTGATTCCGTTTTCACCATCGTAATTGGCGAAAAAAATACTACTAGTTTGCTTACTTAACTGACTAACGAGGTTAGCAATATTGCCGACTTAACTATGAAAACCGTGTATACAGGGTGTCCCAAAAAGAATGGGGCATCGATTAGTCATAGATTCCTTACGTCATAATAAATCGATTAAACCTAATATACCTTAAAAAAAGTCCCTTTAGTAAGAAGTTATAGGGCCTTGAAGTTCAATTTTTAATTTTTAATTTTTTTGTTAATTTCCACAAATGTAGAGATATCCATTTGAATTTTGGTATACATGCTTACTATTATGTAGTGCACTAATAGGAAACATTTCAAAAGCTAGACTTGGCTATAAGGAGCACTTTACCTATCTTTCAAAACTTTTTTTAGCTCTAACTTTGTAATTTTCTAAAGTTTTTACCTTAAAATGCCCATAAAAGGTCATTAAGACGTGCAATTATCAAGTAGCCATGATCACAAAAACAATGGATAATGATTGTAATCTAGTAAACAACAATCAGAAATCAATAAATGACGTTGGTGACATCAGTTTTTTGTCTTTCGTACTTACGAAAATGCTGCGACATAACGAACCTTTCAGCATTGGAGAATTCGTTATGTAGCGGCATTTTGTTAAACATAAAAGAACAAATTCTTATGTCACTAACATCATTAATTGATTTATCATTGTGTTTTACTAGATGACCATTGTATTTGTGATCATAGCTACTCGATAGCTGCACGTCTTAATGACAACCAAAAACCATTGAAGGGCATTTTAAGGTAAACGGTTGCTTTTAGGCTTAAGAACTAAGAGTACATTATTTTTGTGCTTTTTAATTCCCTTTCAGATTTTCTTCTTCTTCGCTAATCCTTATGCCCTTTAAGGCGTCGGAAGATAATAACCTAAAATTTCAAAAAATTTACCGATAACGAAGTTAGAGTTAAAAAAAGTTTCCAGAGATGGGCAAAGTGCTTCTTACAGTCAAATCTAATTAATTTTTTTTATTAGTGCACTACATAATGGTAAGCATGTATACCAAAATTCAAATCGGTATCCTTACATTTGTGGAAATTTACATAAAAATAAAAAATAAAAAACTGAAATTCAAGGTCCTGTAACTAGAACACCCGGTATGTTTTTAAATTCAGCTTAAAATTTTAGAAAAAAATTGTCTCTTCAACTAATGCTCTATTTTGTACAATTTCTGTAGAATTGGTAATTTTTGCCAAAAAATAAAAATCAAATTTTTTGGCTAATCATAAGATCACTGTAAAAGGAAGTAGTGTGCGTGTATCACATCAGATTTTTAACCCTACAAACCACAAACATCTGTTTTTTTCTGAAAATTTGAATACAAACTTATACCCAAATATATTTAGCTCTGTAACACTTTTACTCGACAAAAAAGTACTAAATGGGCTTTCCGCATGGCTAGTTTGTTATTATCAAATTTGCCTGGTAAACTTCCTCGAGAAATTTTGCTTTATTCGTCGGTATTGTTTACTCTAACTTGATCGTAGTCCACAGGGAAAGATAAATTATGCAGTGTCCGCTAAAAAGTCAGCATAATATGGGAAATTTTTTTTTTGATTTTCCAGGTCTTTTTAGGTCAATAATAATTTGTGCTTGTCTAAAAACCTATTTAGCCCCTATCATATACACCAAGTGATTTTTACTTGTTCAGAAAATTTAGTTTTTCGAAATTGTCAAAATCCGAAAAGTGCTATTTTTCGGAAATTAAGTAAGATTTCAATGAAAATTTTTCGAGTGTCTGCTTTTTGGCTAAATAAACAATCTCAAGGCCAGAAAATACCCATTTTTTAACTTTAGCTAAAAATTGATTTTGTAAAATTTCACATACAAAGACTTTTAAAGTTCAAATTTTTTATGTGAACATTTTAAAGATTTATAATTGGGCAAAATAATATAAAATGTTAATTACTTCTTTAGATTTCTTATTATTTACCGAAAAGTAAGTATGTTTGCATAATTTTTACGTTTTTGATGCAAAGCGCTCTTAGGAGAAATATTTTTCAGTTCTAATTAATATCTATTTAAATGGCTTCTAAAAACTTTACTCTAGCACTGTTAACGAATTACTGTTACAAAAATTCTGTAAATGTTCTTTTACAGTTGTCTAAATGAAGAAGATTTTTCTTTATCCAATTACATGTTCTAAAAAATCTCCTCATTTAGACAACTGCAAAAGAATATTTACAGGATTTTTGTAACAGTAATTCATTAATAGGACTAGATTAGAGTTACTAGAAGCCCTTTAAATATATATTAATTATAATTGAAAAATATTTCTCCTAAAAAGCGCCTTGCATAAAAAACGTAAAAATTATGAAAACATACTACTTTTTGGTAAATAATAAAAAATCAAAAGAAATAATTAACAGTTTATATTATTTTTTCCAATTATAAATCTTTAAAGTCTTCACATAAAAAAATTGCATTTTAATATTAAGTCTTGATATATGAAATTTTTAAAAATATTAAAAAAATTGAAAAAGTAGTTTTCAGCTAAAGTTAAAAAAATAAGTGTCTTGAGATTGTTTAGTTCCCTATAAATAACACACTCTAAAAAAATCACATTGAAATCTTACTTAATTTTCGAAAAATGGCACTTTTCGGATTTTGACAATTCGGTATATATGATAGGGGCTAAATAGGTTTTTAGACAAGCACCAATTATTGACGTAAAAAGTTTTTTGATAAATCAAAAATAAAAATGTTTCCCATATTATGCCGACTTTTTGGCGGACACTATATGGCATTGGTGCACCAAGAAGAGACAATATGCTACTGCTTCCTGTTTGTAGAGTAGGACAAACAAACAAACCAATTGTAACTGAAAGCAGCGTTGTCAGACGTATTTCTATTCCAACAAGGAGATCACTTTTTATTCTTATTTGATAGATACACATCGAACGTCAGGTACTAAAAAGAAAATCATTGTTAATTTTGAATTAAAATCAGTTAATCACTTTTCACTTTATAACCACACAAATTGAATCATTTTCGTCTACTTAATTTATTGGTCTTAATGTATTGTTTTTCCTTTTCAGATTTTAATTTGATGCTTTAAGAATTTTATATTTCAAGTAAAAGTAAACATTACCTAAATGTAAAAAATATAAAACAATTGTGTTATTTTAAGCATTTTTTGCATATATCTGCTTCTTAGAAAAACAACACTTTTATAAGCCGTGCTTTGTTATTTATAAAATGCTACTATAGGTATAGATACTATAGTGTATAATAATTATTTTGTAAGATTTATGCTATGGATCTGAAAGTTGTTCCATTTGACAAAACTGATCGAGAAAGGGATGGGTCAAAACCATCTATTTGGCCCAACCAATTCCTAACGGTTTTCTCTTTGTCATTTTCTGGCAACAGGGCGACAGTGTGGTATTTCGTTACTTGTATTTGCATGTGGTTTTACTTTAGGTAAATGTTAAATAAATCAATAAATGTAAGTATTTAATGCTTTATTCATACTATTTAACTATTGGAACCAGAAACTTTTAATTTTGTCCAAAGTTTTTAGAAAAACCTGATCAGTTGTTTGACGCAAAACTAAAAAGTACGTTTGGATTGCAATGTTTTGGTTTGCGGTTGCTGCCTCTTTTGCAAGCAGAGTTGTCATCTTTCTAAAAGTGAAAATCGGGACGTACAATCAAGTAGGGGAGCGGGGGGAGGGTAAACATTTTGAAGTAGTAATCCTTAAAACT
This sequence comes from Agriotes lineatus, assembly GCA_940337035.1. Taxonomy (NCBI): domain Eukaryota; kingdom Metazoa; phylum Arthropoda; class Insecta; order Coleoptera; family Elateridae; genus Agriotes; species Agriotes lineatus. The sequence goes on from CALNHX010009442.1 coordinate 28,781, forward strand.
TGTATTTTAATTAACTCCTAAATATAAAAGATAAAAGAAGAAACCAGTCTTGTACGATAACGACGCCTATGATTGTCCCTCCTGCCTCATTAATGTACTTACAGAATTACTCACCGGTTTGGCAGAAGTATTTCTATAAAATCACATTTCCAGACACATTAATGTTCACTCTTACAAGAAATGCGTTAATTGTTTCCCTGATTTGCAACACAAGTTCAGGATCGTCTATACATTGAAGATCTAACATTTACAAACAAAAATTGTTGCTGTCGAATTATTTGTACGGGATTAAAATAATATCAACCCTCTCATTGTTCATAAAATGATCCATTTTCATTTTATTAAACATGTACGCGTCAAAGGCACCACAAGACTGATGGCTAAATCCATTTTTAAAATAGTATACATAATCACAAAATACCTGCGGCATTTTTTGTTTTGCGATAAGAAACTCGGATTGGAACAAATTCATCCTTAAAAATTGCGTAACTATCTCAATTTATTTTACGTACCAGTGGCATGTGTAACTACTATTTGCGAAAGAGTTTAATGAATTATTACTCGAATACGTACCTGCCGATTTTTGAAATATTTTGGGAATATTGTTACTTCATTATAACCTATATCCGTGTTTGTTTCTTTTACGGGGAATTTTGGTACAACCTGTATAATCAAAATCAATGCTTTTGATCAATAATTAAATGAATCCTGGCGCCTAGTATGAAATTATTTGACTTAGTAAGTAGATTTTTCCATTACATATTACTTTAACTACTGAAAATCCCTATCTCAGCACAGTTGTTTAATAACTGACACAATATCACAAGTTAACGAATATAATATAATAAATAGGAGATTTAAGCCAAAAGAAATATTAAATATTAGGTTGAAGCATGCCTTTTTTTAAATAAAATAAATAAAAGTCGTTTTGTCGTAACATATTTTAATTAATCAATGTAATAATACGATTTGCCATTTTTGATAGTTTCATCAGTTATAACTTATTAAAACAAAAAAATGGCATAGCGAACACATTCATAATTTCTTAGGAAGTGTATACTTACGAGTAACAAAGTATGTTATTAGTTAAAAACATTATATTTAATGAAATAAAATTACGACGTATTTAATATTTTTTCATTTTTTAAATTTAAAACTGAAAAACTACGAATTATTGCAGAAACGAAAATTGTTGAAACATAAAACATTTATGAAGTTATTCTATTTAAACAAGTTATGGTAAATTGAGCTTAAGTTGTTAATAGCAGTTTTGTAATTAATTGCATTAGGGATTTTTTGTATTTCTATCATTTCCAAGCACAGACTTTTTAAATTGTTATCTTTATGTAAAATAATTATTAAAAACCATTTTACCTATAGTATTTTGGTTGTTGTATACTGTATTAAGATTGAATTTAGTAAGTTAAATTTTATTTTTTTCTGAAAGTTTGGGAATATAAGCAATAGAAACATATTTATTTTGTGGTAAAATATTAGAATAGTTAAATTCTTTGCCTAGACAATTAGGTTGTAGTCCTATTGATTAGCTATATTTATTAAAGTTTTTGATTTTATTAATGTATTGTATGTATAATCTGTAACCTCATTTACCTTGCCGTGTAGAGGCTGGTGCTTTATGCGCTGGCATCTGGCGGTACAATGCTAGACTTGCCCCGGATTCGGGATACAGAGTTGAAGCACAGTATATTTACACAATGTGTAAATATACTGTGGTTGGAGCGCGCCTTTGGTGCTTGCGCAGCAACCATTGTGTGAGTTGTGTGTCTTGGTTATTAATACGATTATTAATTTGTTTTATAATAAATTCGATATGATATGTATTCATGATTAATATATTAGTAATAATTGAAATTGTTTAAAAGACAGCTGAATAGCTCTGCTTACTAAATAGTTGATTATATTTTTTTATATTTAATCGTTGTGTCTGAATTAAAATTTAAATGTAAAGTTATGAAAATACACATAAGGAATAATTAAAAGGCCCTATTTCATTAATCTAAAACAAAAACAACAAAATAATGAAAAATGTATTAGACAATAATTACATTGACAACTTTACTTATAAAACTCTAATTTCACCAAAAATATATGGGCTACCTAAACTACATAAAGAAAATATACCCTTAAGACCTATTTAGGCACCTTATATGAGCCTAACCTATAACTTGTCTAAATATCTATCAAAAATTCAAACCAATGTAAAGAACATATTGACATGATTAAACTAAACAAATACCATAATTTTTTTTCACTTGACGTAGTTTCCTTTTATACCAATATACCAGGAAACTACGTCAAATGAAAAAAGGTTATGGTTTTTGTTTAGTTTAATCATGTCAATATGTTCTTTACATTGGTTAGAATTTTTGATAGATATTTAGACAAGTTATAGGTTAGGCTCATGTAAGATGCAACAATAGGTCTTAAGGGTATATTTTCTTTATGTAGTTTAGATAGCCCGTATAGTTTTGGTAGAAGGCCATTATGCGAAATTAGAGTTTTATAAGTAAAGTTGTCAATGTAACTATGGTCTAATACATTTTTAACTGTTTTGTTGTTTTTGTTTTAGATTAATGAAATAGGGTCTTTTAATTCTTTCTTATATGTATTTTCATAATTTTCAGATATTTAAATTTTAATTCAGACACAACTTTTGAATATATAAGAAATGTATTCAACAATTTAGTAGACATCGCTATTCACTTGTTTTCTAAACAATTTCACACAAAAACTTAGAAATTATTACTAATATATTAATCATAAATGCATATCCTATAGAATTTATTTTTAAAAAATCCTATTAATAACCAATCAATAGAACTACAACCTAGTTGTCTAAGCAAGGAATTTAAAAATTCTAATATTTCACCACAAAATAAATGTTTCTATTCCCTAAAAATTAAAAATGAACTTAATAAGTTGAATCTTAATACAGTATAGAGCAACCAGAATACTACAAGTAAAATGTTTTTACTAATTTAAACGAAAAAACCGATTTGAAAATGCATTCTAAATTAGTTTATCAAATTAATTGCAATAATTGTAATTCTGTATACTTCGGTCAAACAAAACAACTATTAAAAAGTAGAATTAATCAACACAAAAACTCTATTAAAATTAATTTTGCATCATCTTCTAACAAAACACTGCTTTAACCGATCATACCAATAAAAATCATCATAAATTTAACTTTAACGCACCTACAGTTTTACATAAAGATTAGTGTTTCGCGAGAAACGAGAGTTTTCTTGCTCTCGTTCTCGCACCGAGAACGAGACCGAGAACAAGAGCGAAAATGTAAGTTGAGAACGAGAACGTGAGGTAGGGTGACCGAGAGCGAGAATTTTGTCGGAACTCTCGCTCTCGCTCTCGGTTTAAAAAATACAAAAGCGGATAAAAGACATTTTAAAGTATTTTATTAGTTACATGAAAATGAAATAAAATAATACGATTAAATAATTAACGATTAAATAACTAACAATGAAATAATTATAAACACAAGATAATATTACATATTAAACCCAAATTCGATCGTTCAGACCACATTTAGCCCAAGAATTTAGGCAGAAAAGATATTTACTTGAGTCATCGTTAAGCCGAATTCTGTGTTTTCTGATGATTAGTGAAGCTTGCGAAAACAATCTTTCAACGGGAGCACAAGTAGCATTTATTCCGAGAAGATCCCTCGCCATTCTTGTCAAATTAGGATAAGTATCGCTATATTTTTTCCAGCATGCCAAAATACTTTGATCTTTTGGTGGTCTTTTTAGTGCTAAATATTCATCAATTTCCAATTTCCAGTTGTTTTCTAAAATAGGGACGTGAAATCTAGATCATCATCGTGATGAGTTTTCTTCGTTAATGTTTTATGTTCTTGTACAGCAACTTCTGTTTTTTTTTGTCTTCAGCAGGTACTTGATATTACGTTTTAAAAATATTTTCAAACATAGAATACGAATAATCCTTCATTTGTTTTCCGCAAGTCGTTAAATTAAATTTTTCCAATTTGTGATTTGGATCTAAAATCAAAATTACACAATAAATCCAGTTACTCTTATTATAATGTTTCATCAGTTTGTTTTTCACGGCCAAGTAAGCTGATAATATAACTTCTTCAACATTAGTCCCTTGCTTTTCAGAAAAATCTGTTATTATATTATCAGTTCTGTCCAATAGTATGTTAAATGCATAGTTAGGCAGTATTGCCCACATAAAATCTGTGAACATTGTTTAAAAGGTCTCAAGTATTTATAAATTGTGGCCATTAGCTCCCACTCACTATCAAAAAGTTTGAATTTTTCGACTTGTTCTGCATTGCAATTCTAGGGGTTCTTTCAAGTTAAGTGCGCTTTCCAACATGTCATGCGTACTGTTCCATCTGGTTTTAATATCCAAACATAGTTTTATACAAGGTACTTCGACCGTATCGCAGTAATTTTTCAGTTTAATCTGAAGTTGCTCCGATTTTTTATTTTAATAAAGGTTTTTCTAACCTTGGCGATTACTGTAGAAGAAGCAAAGGTACCCTCGTTATAGTCAATTTATTCCTAGCAAATTAGCTTGATCCTCTTCAAAGTCTTCTTCGGGGGTTTCGCCATCTCAATCATTTTCATCGTCCTCACTGCTGTCTTTTTCTTTTCTGCTCTTTCAGCGATTAACGAGAACGAGAGTAAACCGAGAGTGAGACCGAGAAGTAGACAACTCTCGTCCTCGCTCTCGTAATCGAGAGCGAGATCGAGAACAGATTTTTCAGGATTTACGAGAGCGAGAACGAGAGGGACGACTTCTCGCTCTCGTTCTCGCTCTCGCGAAACACTAATAAAGATAACAATTAAAAAAACTGTGTTTGGAAATCATAGAAATACAAAAAAGCCCTAATGCAATTATAATTACAAGTTCAATTTACCGCAACTTGTTTAAATAGAATAATTTTGTAACGTTTTGCTCTCCCCCCCACCCCCACCCCCCCTTTTAACTCAAATGGGAGAATTTTTTACACTAACTCAAATGTATACGGTCAAGGTATATAGATATATAGAACAACAATGTATTTAGCTAGATATACAAATTATGAATTACTCTGTACATTAATAAAATCAATAAGTTTCTCAGGGGCTGCGCTTCGTTGTTCCTGGTCTACCCGCAGCTCATTTAGCAGGTAAACACGGCTGGCTGCTTTGTCCGAGATTGAGAAGCTAAGTATGAATTTTGGCCCCTGTATGTTCAAGGTCCAGGACGGGTGACCTTCGGGTACCGGTGTTGTTTACATTCGAAGCGCTGTAATCAGGTGCAGAAATGAAGAGATTCAAATGATATCTGCGACTCGGGGTGCGCGTATAAGATGGTGAGGAGATTACCGGGGCCCCAGGATGGTCAGGCGTTGGTCCTGGAGTGACGGTGTCGTAAAGTTCTCCAGCTCGCCTGCGGTGAATTTGTGAGAGCAGGGCTTTGCCTTCAGGCACCAGGAAGTTGACTTTAAACGTCCAAATCGGACCCTCTAGGGAAGTTTAATATATGCGGCTATAGAACTCGAGCAGCTCCCCGGCGGAACGTGTAATACGATTCCTATAGGTGCTGTTATTGATAGATTTAGGTTATTTTGCGGGTTATGCGCCTCGGTGAAGTGGTTCGTAGCGCCGGTATTTGTGCTTAGGAACGGAGCGATGGAGAGTCGCTTTAAGCAGTTAACCCTATAAGACAGTTCAGCTACCAAGCTAGGGTTTACGTCTGAAGGATTCTATTTTGCAAGACAGTGCAGCTGTCAAGACAAAATCGAATTCTAGCGGCTTCGCTCTACAGGATTAGTTATGTACGGAAAGTATAGCCTTAGGGCTGCCAGTTCTGAGGACCCGTACAGGAGAGAAGAAAGAGAGTTCAAGAGATTTCATCTCAAGTTGGAGGGACAGGACTAGGGGCTCGGCTTCTCTGGGCCCAGTGTTGCTGGTTAGGATCGGTGGACTCAAATGAAGTAAACTGGTCTCGGAGTCTTCTTATATACTCCTCGGTGCCCTCGTTAGCTGTGCTTTTTTAAAGAGGTTGGATTCAAACTGCGCGGCGCACTGGTTTGCGCTTCATCTGCGCATAGCGAGTGCGTGATTTGTTATCACCAGGTCCAGCGCAGGATGGATGTAACGTTTGATTAAACGATGTATAAATTTAATACATTTTTACTGTTTAATTAAAATTTATACAGGAACTAGCGTTACAGCTTCATGAATGTTTTATGTTTCTACAATTTTCGTTTCTGCAAAAATTTATTTTCTGATTAATATATGATTGACAAAAATTACTCTTAATTTTAATACCAGCCTGTATAGTTGATTTTCAATGCAAGCTTCAAATTTTCTTCAGTCTGCGCATTTCTGATATGAACGCAGATAAAAGTAACCTTGCAAACGACTATTTAATTTCTTAGAAAAAAGGCATGCTTTAACTAAACGTTTAATATTTCTTTCTGCTTAAATCTCATATTTATTAAATTGTTGAAATGCCAAATTTTTGCTTCTAACTTAACGAATATACTCTATAATAAGAGTATAAGTCAAGGGCATGCCAAAATGCAAAGTATAAAAATTAAAACACATGCATTTTAAATAGTTACACAGTAATACTTAAAAGATGCATGGAAAATAGTTATTAATTAATACTGTATTATTTATTATTACAAAATGCTTTGTATAAAAACTATATAAAAACTAACCTCAAAATAATAAAATAAAATAGAATTAACACCTACAATTGCTTCGGGATGCGGGACAACCGATAAAAAAATCGGGACAGTCTCGACAGAATTGGGACGGGTTACAACCCTGCATTACATAGCAAGCGATATAGCTAACCTAACAGTTTGTTTATACAATCAAAGGATACTGCATAAGACTGGAAATGTAAAAATAATTGCAGGTGTGATTTTAACTGCTTGTTTTTTAAAATATAATTTTTATTAAATATCTTTTATTTGCTTTGGGCAGTATAGCTTGAAGTCCTTTCTTAAATTAATTCAACTTAGGTTTTATTCCTGATAGTTGGACCACTTCGGCTGCTCCATCGAATAACACAGTATCCAAAATTGTTTGTGAAATTGAGCTTAATGTTCTTATGTAGATACGTGTTGCGGCGCATTTTTCTAACTAATCAGATTTAAGCTATTTATACTGGTTACCAATCTACAGCTACCCATAAACACAGTATCTATACCTAGGGTTGCCAGATTTCTTGGTTGTCAAACCGGGGCAATAATCAGCAAAAAAATCAATAAAAGGCTTTACTGAGAACTTCTCTCGCAAGTAAATGTTGTGACACTAAACAATTTTAAAAATAAAAGAAAATTATAGGTTGCAGCTCATCTTTTACTGTTTCCGGCCCTCGTGACATTTCACGGTGTGTAAATGACGGACCAACACAAATTGTTAAAGATAGATACCCGGAAAGCATAATAGGTGGTAGACAACGATCTTTTCGAGCACACTGGTTTAATACTTTTTCATGGCTCGAATACAGTGTCATTCAAAATAAAGTTTACTGTTTCTATTGCCGGCACTTTTTCAAGGAGAATAAAGATTTTAATACTACTTTTACCCATGCTGGTTTTTCAGACTGAAAAAAGGCGCTAGAGAAGAAGAAAGGTTTCACAAAACATGAAAATTCAAAACAGCACAAAACATGTAATATTCAATGTATGGAGTTCAGAAAATTGCAAAACGAGTCCAGCTCTGTAGCTGCAAAAGTAAATCAAGTTTACCAAAAACAAATTACGGAAAACCGCCATTACATTAAAACCCTTGCTGAGTGTCTGCTTTTTACTGCTACCCAAGACATGGCACAAAGAGGTCACGATGAAAGTAATGTGAGCTTAAATCAAGGAAATTTTAGGGAACGTATGCTAATTATGGCTAAACACGACCCTATCATACAAATGCGATTGGAGGAGGGACCTAAAAATGCAAAATACGTGCATCACGACACTCAAAATCTTCTTCTTGACATAATGTCTGCTTTAGTCAAGAATAAGATCTCTGAGGACATAAAACAAGCAAAATATTTTGCTATTCTTAGCGACGAGACTAAAGACTTAAGTAAAGAAGAACAAATTTCGTTAGTGGTGCGTTACTATTTAGATGGAAGTATCCAGGAGCGGTTTTTGGGTTTTAATGCTGCCAGTGGTTTATTAGATGCCGAAAATTATGCAAGTAATATCAAAAGAGTGTTAGCTTGTGCTAAAATTGATTTAAATAATTGTGTTGCTCAGTCATATGATGGCGCAGCTGTAATGAGCGGGCATTTATCTGGTGTACAGGCTCGAATACAAAAAGAAGTTCCCTCGGCAGTATATATTCATTGCTTCAACCACGTATTAAATTTGGCTGTTGTGGACTGCTGCAAAGGATTTTCTGAAGCTTTTTCCTTTTTCTCCGTTTTAGAAAAACTGTATGTTTTTGTTAGTTGTTCTACAGTGCACCCAAAATTTATTAACCGGCAAAAACAAATATATCCCAAACAAAAACCAATGGAACTAAAACGACTGAGTGACACCCGTTGGACTGCACAATTTCTTTCATGTGATGTGGTGATCAAGATATTTGAATCGATTATAGTGTTACTGCATAGTATAGCCGACGGTGAAGGTAATTTTAAAGATAAGAGTACTCGTCAAGTAGATGCTACTGGACTTTTAAATCAATTAAATGAACAATTTGTTATGTTTCTTTTTATTTTTAAAGTATTATTAAAACAAACAAGTTCTTTGTCTGACCATTTACAGAACCCAAATTTAGATTATGCTAATGCCGTAGATTTAGTTGATGCAACAATAAGTGTTTTGGAAAACTGGCGGGATGAGGATTCCATGTGGCAAAGTATTTGGTCGTCTGTACAAACATTGTGCCAGAAAACTGGTATTCAAAGCGGATATATCAAAAATATGATAAACAAGCGACGAAGTAAACTGCCACAGAACCTGCGAAAATACATTACTGAAATTCCAAATTTGGAACGTAAAATCAAATTTACAGATAATGAATCAAAAATTCACTTTTTTACCCTGTACTAGATATTATCATCAATGAATTAAAAAAAAGATTTTCAAATAATAATGTTATTTTAAGTTCTATTCATTCCCTAAATCCTGCCAACAACAAGTTTTTAAATTCAGACGAGTTGTCGAAATTTGCACAGTGGTATTCTTTGGATGCCAGCTCCTTAAATGCGGAAATTTTACTAATAAGGAAATTATGTAAAAACTCTGAAGACAAAAACGAAAAAATTGATTCAATGCTTAAGCTTCTTAATTTAGTACATCAATACCGTGATGCTTTTGAAACATTGTATAACTTACTAAAAATAGCAGTGACTTTACCTGTTTCAACTGCTTCTTGCGAAAAGTCTTTTTCTAGTTTGAAAAGAATCAAAACCTATCTCAGAACTAGAATGACTAGTGAGAGGCTCTGCAACATTTCCACTTTATCTATTGAAAAGGAAATTGCAAAAAACATAGATTTAGATAAAGTAGTGGATGCATTTTCCTCGAGTCATGCAAATAGGCGAATAGTTCTTCAATAGTGGTTAGTTGTTATACCTAATATTTTATTATACATACATGATAAGTAAATAAAATATTACCCTGTAATAATTTGTAAATCTACAAACGGTTTTATTTCTTAATAAAATAGTTATTAAATTGATACTACATTTTTTGAACTGTCCCCCCAAACTTTAACTTGGCCCCTCTAGCCCCCCCCCCCCCAAGAAAAATATTCTAGTGCCGCCACTGGTGGATTTATATTTTTTTCTCTCCCTCATTTGCTTTGGTGTTCTACCACCCCGATTTTAAGGTTATTTGTATTATTTTTAATTGAAAATCCAAAAACCACTTATTTTTGTAAGGTAAGCTGCCCATATATCGTCCCCCTAAGCAAAGTCGTTAATTTAAAAAAATTGTTGAGTTAAAAATAAATAAAAAAATGATTTAGGGAACTCCACTCGTTATCTAATAGTTCTGCTAGTTTGATTCTACTCAATAAATATTTTTGACCAAAAATTTTAAAAAACCGCAAGAACACAAAAACCTTGATTTGAAAATAGGTGTCGAAATTCCCCCCCCCCCCCCCCCTTATCTACTTAATTTTTTTTATTGCAAATCTAATTGAAACCATGTTAAACCTTCTTATAATACTTAAGTATATTTAATCAAAGGAACATAAAACATAAAAACATAAAACATACAAACATAAAACTTAAAAGCGAACGTTCCATCTATTTACTTAACCATCCAGACAAAAATCACAAACAAATTTTTTGATTGAGGTTGAAGATGAACACAACTCGTGGCTCCACTTGAAACATTTAGTACATTTTACCCATCTCTCTCCTCGCTTGTCTTGAGCAAAATGTCTCCCACAAATAGGACATGACACATCTTAGCCGTTTGAACTATCCTCGCCATCGATGGATACCAGTGGAACCTCTGTTTCATCTTCTGAGCCACTTGAACTCAAATAATCTTTCTTCGTTTTCTTTTTAGGAGGCTTCTTTAATGATGTTTTAAGGCTGATCTTCATCTTCACATTTGACTGGGATTGTTTCTTCCGCAATTTGTTTCTTTTCCATCGAGGATTTTACAGACGATTTATGGTCACTTCCTGTTACCAAGAATGAGGTTCCAGCTCTAGCAGATGTGGTAGGCTGGATTACTGGAACTGGCATAATATCTCTTGGACTGACCACTTGAGGTGGAGCTGGAGCATTCTGTTTGTCCTGGTTCCCTCCATCATCATTAGACACCACTGGCTCCTCTTCAAGTTGCCTAGCTATGAATTCGTGCTCTGGAAAAATATCTGGATTAAAAGGATAAATTCTCGTTTTTCTAAATCCATTGACTGCAGTTTCAAGGCTAGCAGCACGAAGGTTCGCTTCACCTAACAAACTGGAAACTTGTAGTTTCCTAACAATTCTGTTTGGATTTGAGCCCATCCAATTTTCTATAGCCTGTGCATATCGAGTCTTTGGAGGAAACATAAACGCTACGTCCAAAGGCTGTAGTTTATCTGTTGAGTGAGGAGGAAGGCAAACTATGGATATTCCTGTCTCTCTTGCGCGGTCAATAACATCTATACTTCTAGTGTGGGAATAGTGCCCATCAAGCACTACCGGCTTCTCTTATGAAGGCTTGACAATGGAAATAAAATGTTCAAACCACTTTAAAAACAATGGACCAGTGACCCAACCTGAATCTGAGCATGCCACTATTGAACTTGGTGGAGCTCCGTCAAGCAATTCTGCTTGCCACCTTTTCTGTGGAAATATTAGTAGAGGGGGGATATACTGACCTGTAGCTGACATACAGGTTATTACTGTAATTATGGCCCCACGTTCAGCAGATGAAAGTTTGTGAACCTGTTTTTTTCCCTTGCAAGTAACTACTCTGGTAGCCTTGTGATGTACCACAGATATCCCTGTTTCATCTACATTAAATGTTTTTGAGGGGTCAAAGTTTATTTTTTGTTGAACCTTCAGGATCGAAAAATATGTATCAACATTTTCTTTTGTGAATTCTTTTGCTCTGGCCATTGACAGGTTCTGTGGTCGTCTAAGCGATAGTTGTGGGTGGCGCTTAAAAAATAGTCTAACCCATTTTTTGCCAGCTGCCTTTGTTTCAGTCGAGAAAGGATTAGGAACTTGGTTTCTAATAGCTAATAGCTAACTGGTAAGCCAATCGTAGGACAGAAATAATCCATAATAATTTTGCTCCATATCCAAACAGTATTCAACAAGAATGTTCTCAAGCTCAGCGAAAAAAAATATTTTTCTTCCAAATTTTAACCTCACACTTTCCTCAGGAGAGACATCAGATTTGACGTAGTCTTTTAAGGTAGACCTAGGGACACCATAAGCCTTTGCAGCTACTTTATACCCATCTCCTTGTTTCTCACCGCAGTGATAGCTTTCACCATAGCATCAGAATCCCATCTTTTGCGGGGTGGCATTTGGAAAGATTAAGTTCTTGTTAGTGCGCCTGGTATTTGTTTACTGACATTAGAAAAAGGTCGATAAGTGGTTATACATCCATAGAAAATATTCTTCCTAAGTGGTCAGAAAGAAATTAAATACGCATACCCCAATAAAAATTACTAGGGTCCTAAATTCGTACCGGGACGAATTTAAGGAATGCACAGAGACGGATTTAGGATTTTAGTTACGACTAAGACTACACGGCTGTGACAACTAGAATGCTTTATTCAAGTAGTAATTTATCATTATCAATGGATAAATCACGACAAACTTACCATAAGCCATCAATATAGTTGTTCAAATTCATATTCTTATATGGGTATTTCGCCACTCTGCAAATTAAAATATTAAATAACGAAAATATTAACAACGAACGTTTCGAGGGACAATCTGCCCTCGTTATCAACGATTAACAATTAAAACGAACAAGAAACTTATCTTTTTTTCACTGGAAGGAAAAACGACCAACCTCCAATGAATTTTTTGACATTGACGTTTGTTGATATCTATACCTACTTGATCTCATCTTTAAGAATCGATAGCCAACTATTGTCTAAAAATATTGAGAAAGACGACACGCATTTTTCTTCGTTAAGTAAAATATATGCCGTCTCCTTAATTTTACGTTTAGTTGACATCGATTCTTTAGACAAGATCTTTGTGTTTTGCCATTGTATTTTATGGTTTTCATCCCAAGCATGTTCTGCCAGCTTAGACTTATTGAATTGATACGTTTTTATCATATTTTTATGTTCTTTAACTCTAACTGCTAAAGGTCTGGATGTTTCACCGATATAATATTTCCCGCATTCACAGGGAATACTATATATACAGTTTCTTGAATGTTGTTCTTCGTTGAACGGTTTAGTTTTTGTAAGAACTGACCGCAAAGTATTCATCGTTTTGAATACCGTCCTAACATTGAATCTATTTCCAATTCGTCTAATTTTGTCAGATATGCCTGGAATATATGGTATAGTTAGAGTATTATATTTTTGAGTGTCATTCCTTTGTATGTGTGTGGCATTGCTTCGTGTATTGAAAATGTTCCGAACAAGAGTCTCTGGATAGCCATTATCTTGTAAGACATTAATAATAAATTCTTTCTCTTTTTTGAAAATTTTATCATTAGAGCAAACAACTTTGGCTCCGTCGTAGAGACTTTTTACAACGCCTGTCTTTATGTTTTTTGTGATGGTTAGAATTAAAATGTAAGTACCTATTAGTATTGGTTTTCTTACGGTATACTGATGTTTCAAAAGTATTTATTGTGCGTGTGATTAGTGTATCAAGAAAGGGTAACTGATTGTTTTGCTCTGTTTCTAATGTGAATTTGATGGAGGTTTCTTTACTGTTACTATGTTCAAGAAATTTGTCCACCTCATCCATATCATGAGGCCAAATTGCAAAAACATCATCGACATATCTCCACCAAACTACTGGTTTGTTGGTGTACGTGTAGACATGTTGTTGTTCAAAGTCTTCCATAAAAATGTTACTAACAATGGGAGATAAAGGTGAACCCATTGCCATCCCGAAATCTTGTTGGTAAAATTCATTGTTTAGTTGAAAGTATGTCGTTTTAATGCATAGTGTTAAAAGTTCCATAATGGTACCAACGTTTAAAGTTGTTCGTGTATGTAATGTGTTATCGTTTTGTAGCCTATGTTTAATGATGTTGAGTGTTTTGTCTACTGGAACATTAGTGAAGAGACTAACTACATCGAAACTAACCATTAAGTGTTGTGTGTTTATGTTTGCTTCTTTAAGTTTTTCAAGGAAATGGGGCGTGTTCTTTATATACGTGTCTGTATTTCCTGATATAGGAGTCAGTATCTTAAGTCAATATTTAGCTAAACTGTGACAAGGAGAACCTATAGAACTAACTATTGGCCTAAGTGGTACATTTGGTTTGTGTATCTTTGGTAATCCATAAAAATGTGGTGGTTTACTGGAGTGCGGTGTTAGTGTACGTCTTACAAAATCTGTAAATTGTTCTCTGTGTTTGTAAAGTGTTCTGTATATTTTTGTTTCTATTGTATGTGTTGGATCTTTATTTAGTTTAGTGTATTGTCCCTCACTAATTAGTGTTAAAAGTTTTTCGTTGTATGTGGTTGTGTCAAGTACTACTGTGGCGTTGCCTTTGTCTGCAGGTAGAATTTTAATTGTGTTATCGGTTTTTAGTGTGTGTAGTAAATGTTTTTCTTGTTTGGATATATTTTGTCTGATTGTGTAAGGTCGTTCTAGTATGATTTTGTTTCTAATTCTGTATTCCTGTCTAATGTCTTCTGGAAGTTTTTGACAAGTCTCTTCTATAGCTGTAACTAAATCAAGTTTATTAATTCGTTTTGGCGCCACTGTGTAGTTGAGTCCTTTGCCAAGAACTAATTTGTCAGTGGCGTTTAGTTCTTTAGAAGACAGATTAACTACAGTTTTATTTAAAAAAGTGTCACTGTTCTTTAGTGTATTTAGTTCAATTGTGTGTTTTTCTTGTATGAGGTGTTGGTACTTTTTTAAATGTGTACGTTTTTGCTCTGTGTGTGTTTTGATGTAGGTATTACTAATAGAGTGGTACATACGATTGAAATCGTCTTCCCGTACATCCCTTTGCATCACCTGTTCCAGTTTGTTTATGTCAGAAAATAATATCACTTTGTTATGTCTGTGAAATTGTATTCTATCTCTAACTAGAGTTTCACTCGCTCTTTTCATGATATTACTAGAACGAGCACTTACATAAGGTGCTTTGAGTCTAAACCCTTTTGGAATAATACAGCTATTTCTACAACGACATAGGAAAGTTATACTATTTTCAGAGTGTGCCAGCTTCTTGTAAAGTGTTTCCCAACTTCGGAAGTTACTAGTTATGTTAGGCCCATACCTTTGATTAATATAATCTCTGAAACTTCTTTGTGGCGTGAATTCATAATTCATATTCTTATATGGGTATTTCGCCACTCTGCAAATTAAAATATTAAATAACGAAAATATTAACAACGAACGTTTCGAGGGACAATCTGCCCTGGTACGTGTAGACATGTTGTTGTTCAAAGTCTTCCATAAAAATGTTACTAACAATGGGAGATAAAGGTGAACCCATTGCCATCCCGAAATCTTGTTGGTAAAATTCATTGTTTAGTTGAAAGTATGTCGTTTTAATGCAAAGTGTTAAAAGTTCCATAATGGTACCAACGTTTAATGTTGTTCGTAGAGTTAAAGAACATAAAAATATGATAAAAACGTATCAATTCAATAAGTCTAAGCTGGCAGAACATGCTTGGGATGAAAACCATAAAATACAATGGCAAAACACAAAGATCTTGTCTAAAGAATCGATGTCAACTAAACGTAAAATTAAGGAGACGGCATATATTTTACTTAACGAAGAAAAATGCGTGTCGTCTTTCTCAATATTTTTAGACAATAGTTGGCTATCGATTCTTAAAGATGAGATCAAGTAGGTATAGATATCAACAAACGTCAATGTCAAAAAATTCATTGGAGGTTGGTCGTTTTTCCTTCCAGTGAAAAAAAGATAAGTTTCTTGTTCGTTTTAATTGTTAATCATTGATAACGAGGGCAGATTGTCCCTCGAAACGTTCGTTGTTAATATTTTCGTTATTTAATATTTTAATTTGCAGAGTGGCGAAATACCGATATAAGAATATGAATTATGAATTCACGCCACAAAGAAGTTTCAGAGATTATAGTTGTTTAAACTTGAACTGTTGTAATACTTATTTTTCAATATTTAACGCAAAATGAACACAGCAAACCACCAATATCAACGTCTTGTTGTCAACTGGATGCCTCTGAAGCGTTGCAAGCGTTTTGGCGACATTGCCGCATTGTACATGAAATTTAGACTGTGGGACGAATTTAGGATTGGGGACGGATTTCGGGTACTTTACCTTATTGTCATAGAAAAATTCCTTTTTCTTAGGTATTTAATTTGTTATGTCTCTTAATAATCTGGATGGTTTCTAATAATCTTTATTTTTATTAGATTAATTTACTTTGCAAGGTTAACAAAAGTGGTGGAATGCGATTAGTGCTATTAAAACAGCTCTGATATTTCAAGTCCGAATTGGGCTGTATTCGAGGTTTTTAAAGCACAAGAGGATAGTTAAATAGTAGAAGCAAGGTGTAAGAAAATCTGGATGGACTGAAAACAAAGGATATACCACTAGAAAAGTGAGTAAATCGGATATACCTAAACAAGTTTAGTTTGAGGTTAAAAGAAAATCAAATAAGGTGGAAAGTTGCATGCAGCATGACAGATAAAGAAAATTTCAACAGATAAAGGGGAGACCCGCAAAATTATCAAAATAGGCAACACATTATACGTTACAGAGTTGCAACCAGTATACCTGGGCAAATTGAACTGATGGGAAACACACAAATAAGGGTAGAATTGCAAAGTTGATACACACAATTACACCAGCATTTATTTAAAACCCGTTGAAGAGCGACGTGAAGTTACAAATTAAAGGAATATGGAGGAAGTAAAGGAAATGTTCCAGGAAATAAAAGCAAAATTAGATGCAATGGACAAGAAAATTGAAAATGTAATTAAAGAACTGGATGGAGTAAAACAAGAAAATAGATACCTAAAAGGAAAAATTGCACAACAAGATAAAATAATTGAAATTTTAGAAAAGAATTCGAGAGCGAACAACTAATAATAAAAGGAGTCGAAGAGAAAAAAAATGAAAAAAATGGAGGAAACTAAGGATAAAGTGGAAGACATTATAGAAGCAATGGGGGTGAAGATCGAAATAGAAAATGAATTAGACGAAATAAGAAGAATCGGTAAATACAACGAAGAGAAAGAAAGACCAATAATAAATAAATTAACGAGACACACGAAAAAAAATGGAAATCCTGAATAAGGCGAAAACGCTAAAAGGATCGAACATATGGATAGATGAGGACTTCACCAAGGAAATACAGAATGAACGAAAAAGATTAGTACCGCTGTTAAAAGAGGCTAGGCAAAGAGGTCATAATGCACAGATAAAATACAATAAACTAATTATAAATGGAAGAGCGTATGGAACCGAAGAAATACCGAAAGTAACAGGGACCTAGACACACAAGAAAGCAGAGAAAAGAAACGAACCGTGAGTTAGAAATCCCCTGATCAAAATCGGCTGGAAGAACAACTACGAGAACGACAAAAAACGAAAGGATTTAGAGAAGGGAAGGAAAAAATGACAACAAAGGCTATGAAACAGGACATGAGAAAAAATCAAGCAAAAAGAAAGAACTGAATCGAACCAAAAGCAAAAAATATAATACAAATGAGAAAAAAGGAAAAATATGAAGAATAGGGACCTGAAACATTAGAAGTATATACGGCAAAGAGAACGAGCTAATTGAAGAATTTGAAAAGAATAATTTAGATATATTAGGTATTACAGAAAAGCAAAAGAAAGGAATAGGCGAAATAGAAGTACAAGGGGGACATACGATGTTATACAGCGGAGTAAATCAGAACCAAAGAGCAAAAGCGGGAGTAGGATGTATTATAAGAAAAGATAAAGATAAATACATAAGAAAAGGGACGGGAATATCAGAGAGGGTATTAAAGATCGAAATGGACACAGAGAGTGAGGAAGAAACAGTAATTGTTGTAAGATATGGACCAAACGAAGATGAAAGTTCGAAAAGGAAAGATGAATTTTGGGAACAACTCATGGAAGTAATCGAAGAGTATAAAGGAAGAATGATTATAATTGGAGATCTGAACGATAGGATAGGCAAACGAGATGATGAAACAGGTGAAGCTTTAGGAAGACACGGAGAGTATATAAGAAACAACGGTAAGCGTCTCATCAATTTCTGTATTACCAGTGACTTAAAAATAACTAACACATTCTTCGATCACAAGAAGATCCATAAATTTACAAGAGTAGTGGAAAGCAGAAATGAGAAATCTATCATAGATTATATAATCATCAATAATAAATACAAGAAAGGAGTGAAAGATACGAGAGTTAAAAGAGGAGCAGAAATGTATTCTGGTCATTACGTACCTGTTAACATCGAAAATAGAAATAAATGAAGGAAGAGATAGAAATGAAAACCCAAGAAACACGAAAAGTTATACAGCAGTCAAGATTAGGTAGTATAAATTACATGAAACAGAAATAGGCAAGGAGTACAAGAAAAGGACAGAAGAAGAAATGGAACAGATATGCAATAAGGGAAATGAAATATATCCAGAAGAACTATGGAAAGAGATAAAGGGAATATTATACGAGACAGCGAAAGAAGTATGCGGAAGTATAAAAATAAACAAGGGCAAAAAACAAACAAGATGGTGGAGCCGAGAAATTAAAGAAGAGATGAAAATTAAAAAAGATAAATGGAAAAAGTACCTGCAATCTAGAACAAATGAGAAATACATTGAGTACAAAGAACAGAGAAGTAAAGTGAAAGAAATGGTGAATCTTGCAAAACAAAAAGCATGGGAAGAATTCGGGGGAAAACTAGAAAAAGACAGACACGAAAATCAAAAGTTGTTCTACAATGCACTCAAAGCTATGAGGAGAGGAAAGAAAGTTACAGTCAAGTATGTGAAAAATAAAAATGGCAAAATAATACACGACGGAGAAGAGGTGATAAAAAGATGGAAGGAATACTTCGAGGAGATGCTAAATGCAGGACAAATAGGGCAAGCCGAAAAAAAGGCGAAGAAGAACAAATAAACCAAAATCAATCTCAGAAAGCACAAGAAATAACTATGAAAGAAATTAATGAAGTGATCAGCACAGTGAAGAGAGGCAAAACAGCGGGACACGACAACATAACCGCAGAAATGGTAAAATACACCGGCGAGGAAGGATGAGAAATGTTAAGAAAACTATTCAACGAAGTAATGAGAACTGGAAAAATTCCGGAGGTCTGGGAACTAGGAATAATCATACCCTTATATAAAAAAGGAAATAGTAAGAAATGCTCCAATTATAAAGGAATTACTATACTCAGCACAGTAGCGAAAATGTATGAGCAAATACTTGAAAGGAGAATAAAAGAATTATAGAACCGCAATAAGAGGAATCACAAAGCGCATTTAGCAAAAGAAAGGGGAGTGCAGGATAATATTTTCACAATCAAACAACTTATAGCGAAAAGTAGAAGCAGCATGATATACCTCGCGTTTTTAGATCTCGAAAAAGCGTTTGACTGCATACGTAGAAAACAAATATGGGATAGACTAAAAGCTAGAGGGGTAAATACTCAACTATGTACAGCCATAAAAAGCCTATATCAGGTCACAAGGTGCTATGTAAGAACAGGAAACTGTGTATCCGAGAAGTTTAGAACAAAAGAAGGACTTAGGCAAGAGGGAGTGTTAAGCCCAAGCTTGTTTAACATCATAATGGACGATATGCTAAAAGAAGTAAAGGAAAAGGTAAAGAAATATAAAGTGCCTATGCTGACGATCTCGTAATATACGCCAAAAACGAGAGAGAATTACAATACAATATAGAGGTTTGGAAAACAGCACTACAAAAAAGAAATTTACGAATAAATATAGATAAGACCAAGATAATTACAATAGGCAAAGAAGACGAAAGGACAGCAATAAAAATAGGTGACAGAGAAATAGAGCAACTGGAATCCTTTAAATATCTAGGAATGAAGATACATAAGGCAGAAAAGAACGACGCGGAAGTAAATGAAAGAATAGAGAGTGCACTAAGAGTATTCTATAGTATGAGCAATGCTTTCATACGTAAAAAAGAAGTCTCCAAAGACACAAAAATGTGTACAAAACCATCTTTAGACCTATATTAACATATGGCAGTGAGACCTGGCTACTTACTAAGAGATTGAGCAGTAAACTGCAAGCAATAGAAATGAAATATCTTAGAGCTGTACTAGGTATTACAAAAAGAGACAGAATTAAAAACACTGATGTGAGAGAACAACTGCAAGTAGAGCCGTTAACAACAACTGTTAAAAGAAATCAGCTTAGATGGTTTGGGCACTTAGCAAGAAAGAAAGGAAGTCAACAAACAAAAGTAATATGGAAAACAAAAACTATGCAGAAGCGACAAAGGGTAGACCGACCAGAACGTGGGATAACGCACTTGCAGAAAACCTGAAGGAACGGAATTCGAACTGGAGAGAAGCAAAGGAAAAGGCGAAGAACAAGAAGGAATGGACAAAATTTATATACAAAAACAGTTAATTGAAATGTAATTTAGTTTGAACAGTGTTTTAGTTGTGAAATGGAACTTAGTTGAAAGGTAATTTAGTTAGAAATGTAACTTTATTTAAGAGGTATACCTTGACACCTAAAGGTAAACAAGGTTATTTTATTAATAATAAAGGTTAATATTTTTGTTTGATGTAATTTTTCGTGTTTATTTGGTTTTTTATTATTTTTGGTGAAGTATTAAGCCATATTCGTTTCATGCGAAACTTACAATGCAACCTTGATCCTTACTTTTGCTGTTGAGCGATCTCGGGAAATTATTGTTAAAATGCCAGTTTGGTATACTGTAAATTACAGATAGCTGTCTTATGAGTGTGGCAATTTCAGTCAGCCATTATGGCTCAAACCTCTGAGCTGAAGAGAGTTGAAAATTTTAATACGAAAATATTGTACCATGCTTTCTCGGTATGCACAACAGGATCTTCAAAGTTTAAAGATTAAGCCTTTTAATAAGTGTTTTAATTCATTATCTGTTGACATAAAGAGTTGCAAATTAGACAACAGAAGTATTGTAAAAATATTTTTTTAGCTCCAACAGAGTATTTTGAACATTTCTTCGTTAACTTAATATTGTAAAAAATACATATAACAGCAATGAATCTGTGTTTGCAAAGAGACGGTTTTCAGTTTGAACGATTATTATAATAACTTTGTTCCAACATTGACGGAATATTGCGATATAACGGACATCCTTGGTTACTGTGCATATAAGAAAACACCTGTGTGGATTCAATGTTGTCCAATGTACGTCCTTTTTCAATGGTTCTTGAGGACAGAGAAAGTATTGTCCAATATTTTTCGTATTAAGACTTTCGACTCAGACCAACATAGCC